>PISX010020763.1:9293-35140 GCA_004024625.1 Mellivora capensis | reverse complement strand
AAAACCCCTCAGGTCGTTTTTCAGAGTCCATAGTCTCTCATGGTTCACCTCCCCTTCCGATTTCCCTCAACTCCCTTCTCCTCTCCATCTCCCCATGTCCTCCATGTTATTTGTGGAACATAAACTCTCTTTTGTTTTTAATAGGAATCAGATAATAAAGTTCTCTTAACTTCTAAGTTGCCTCAAGATAGCAAACAGGAAATGTGTTCAGCTCAGATCCAAGGCCCTAGGACAAGGAAGTTTCCCAAAGGAAAAAGGTAACATTATTGCAGTCTGTTTTCAGTCTGTTGGCAAAGGGATTTGAAGAAAGGAGTATACTCTCCAGACTTAGCTCTGAAGACTAGTATGAAATATTTGTTAAAGCATGCATTACAGCACATTTGGCTACTTAAATGTCACATTGTCATTTTTATTACAGATATGAAAGCAGACCTGCAGTCTCATCCTGGGATTCAGTCCTCTCCCAGAGGCCAAGAAAGAGGTTAACAGAACAAGAATTACATTCAGTTTCTGAGAAACTCTCTCAACGGCTCTTTGAACTAGATAGGGCAAGTCTTATTTTTTATCTATATTGAGTTTGCCACAGTTGGTGAATATTTAAGTGATCTAATTGAAGATGAACTCTAAGCTAAGGCACTAAAATTAGTTGTGTCTTAGTTACTGTGAAAATGTTCCATAAATCAGGCAGGTAGGACATAGGATGAGAAGTCATCTCTTACTTAGCCTTTCATGATATAACCAAATTTGGTATGGATTTATCCTGATTTTTACTTAATTCTGATGAAAACTAATCATTTTAAGTGATTACCTTAAAATCTTTATTTTAGATACACCTAAGACAGATTTGGTATAAAATTAGATTTTGTATAAAATTAGATCTCTTGATCCTCACAAATCCAGTATTACAATTTGGGGGTATCATTGAATAAATGTATTAAATCCTTATGTGATTTACTATAAAGTTTATTGAAACTGAATAGTCCATAGCACTGATATATACCCTTCAAAAACTAAATATGCATAAGCATCTGAAAGTTATTAGTACCTAATTACGAGAAGAAGCTTTTTAAAGATTCTACTTTTCCAACTTGTATTCTGCTGAAATCAATGAAAGATGTTGAAAAGTATTTTCTCAATAGATGTTAAAAAGTGCCCTGGGTGATCGAATTAAAGATAAGACTGACTACGAAGAAGACGGTATTGGAAACGAAGAGATGGAGAGTAGGAAGGATGAAACCCTGTCTCAGCACAGTGACAGCATCATGGAGTATGGGCCGAAGAAGCGAAGGCCAGGTACTTAGAGAAGCCAGGATAAGGATGTCTGAGGGATCCGTTTAGGGACTTCATTTTGTTTATGACTGGGTTTCTTATTTTAAATATTTCAGAAATATATAAAAGGTACAAAAATAATAATACCTATATCTTCACCACCTAAAAGCAGATGCTAGTAATTATATATGCTTTACACCTTTTGAATTTAAAAGTAAGAGTTGAAATCCCCTCTGTCCTCCCCACAGTCCATTTTTCCCCTCCTTCAAAGAAACTCAAAGTTTATATCTTTTATCCCTGTTTTTATTTTGTTACTTTATTCAGATACAATTGACATATAACATCGTATTCACTGAAGGTGTACAGTATAATGATTTATTTTTAGGTTGATTGATATTGATATAAATGATTGCCTCAGTATGTTAACATTTTTAACTTCACATAGTTAAAAGTTTTTTTCTTAAAACTTTTAAGATGGGATTTTTTGCAACTTCCAAATATGCAATATGTTAACTATAGTCACCACACTGGACATTATATCCACAGAACTTATTTATAATTGAAAGTTCGTACCTTTTGACCACTTTCACGCCCACCTCTGGCAACCACCAGTCTGTTCTCTGTATCTATGAGTTTGGTTTTTTTAGATTCCACATATATATGAGGTCATACATTATTTGTCTTTTTCTGTCTGACTTATGTCACTTAGCATAAGGCCCTCAAGGCCCATCCATATTGTCACAGATGGCAGAATTTCCTTTTTTTCCTAAGGCTGAATAATAATCTTTTTTTTTTTTTTAAGATTTTTATTTATTTATTTATTTGACAGACAGAGATCACAAGTAGGCAGAGAAGCAGGCAGAGAGAGAGGAGGAAACAGGCTCCCCGCTGAGAAGAGAGCCCGATGCGGGGCTCGATCCCAGGACCCTGGGATCATGACCCGAGCCGAAGGCAGGGGCTTTAACCCACTGAGCCACCCAGGCGCCCCGAATAATATTCTTTTATGTTTTTTTTTTTCTTTATCCATTTATCTGTAGATGGGCATTTAGGCTGCCTCTGTATCTTGGCTATTGTAAGTAATGCTGCAGTGAACATGGGGGTGCATGTATCTTTTAGAGGTAGTGATTGCTTTTCACTTATGGGTACCCAGAAGTAGTATCACTGGGTCATATGGTACTTCTAATATTTTGAGTGACCTCTGTACTATACTACATAGTGGCTGCACCAATTTACATTCCCCCTACCAGTGCACAAGGGTTCCCTTTTCTCTCCATTCTCTCCAACTCTTGGTATCTCTTGTCTTTTTTATCATAGCCATTATTCTAAACCTGTAAGATGACATCTCATTGTGATTTTGATTTTCATTTCCATAACGATTAGTGATGTTGAGCCTCTTTTCATGTACCTTTTTTTTTTTAGATTTATTTATTTATTTATTTATTTGACAGACAAAGATCACAAGCAGGCAGAGAGGCAGGCCGAGAGAGAAGGAGGGGAAGCAGGCTCTCTGCTGAGCAGAGATCCCGATGCAGGGCTCGATCCCAGGACCCTAGATCATGACCTGAGCTGAAGGCAGTAGCTTTAACCCACTGAGCCACCCAGGAGCCCCTTCATGTATCTTTTGGCCCTTTGTAGGTCGTCTGGGGGAAACTATCCAGTTTCTCTGCCCAATTTTTAATTGGATAGTTTTTGGGTTTTGTTGTTGTTTTGCTATTGAGTTGTATGAGTTCTTTATATATCTTGGATATTAATTCTATATCAGATATCTGATTTGCAGATATATTCTCCTGTTAGGTTGCCTTTTCATTTTGTTGATAATTTCCTATGCTGTGCAGAAGCTTAATATTGTCCCATTTGTTGATTTTTGCTTTTGTTGCCTTTGCTTTTGGTATCAAATCCAAAAAAATCATTGCTAAGACCAATGTCAAGTAGCTTACTTGCTGTCTTCTAGGAGTTTATGGTTTCAAAGACCTTACATTCATATCTCTAATTCATTTTGGTTGATTTTTGCATATGGCGTAAGATAGGTTATAGTTTCATTCTTTTGCATGTAGCTGTCCAGTTTTCCCATTCCCATTTATTGAAGAGACTCTCTTTTCCCCATTGTATATTCTTGGCTCACTTGTGGTAAATTAATTGACCGTATACCTGTGGGTTTATTTCTGGGCTCTGTATTCTGTTCCATTGATCCTATGTGTCTTTTGTGCCAGTACTATATTGTTTTGACAGTATAGCTTTGTAATACAGATTGAAATCAGAAAGCGTGATGCCTTTAGCTTTGTTCTTTTTCAGGATCACTTTGGCTATTTGGGGTGTTTTATGGTTCCATACCAATTTTGTGATTGTTCTCTTTCTGTGAGAATACCATTGGAATTTTGAAGGGATTACACTGGGTCTAGATGAATTTGGGTAGTATGGGCATTTTAACAATATTAATTCTTTAAATCCTTGAGCATGGAATATCTTCCCATTTATTAGTGTCTTCTTTCATCAGTGTCTTAAACAGTTTCAGTATATAGGTCTTTTATTTTCTTGGTTAAATTTATTTGTAGGTATTCTATTCTTTGTTAAATTATCATTCAAGTATAGTTAACATATAGTGTTAATTACTTTAAGGTATATAGTATAATGATTCAGTAATAATGCTGTACATTTCTCAGTGCTTATCAAGATAAGTATACTCTTAATCTTCTCTGTTTTACCCATCCTCCACCCACCTCCCCTCTGGCAGCCACCGGATCTCTGTATTTGAGTCTGTTTTTTTTGTTTGTTTGTTTCTTTTTTTGTTTATAAATTCCACATGTGGGTGAAATCATTTCTCCTTTTGATTTTTTTTAACTTAGCATTCTACTCTCTAGGTCATCCATGTTGTTGCAAATCAGAAGATTTCATTCTTTTTTATGACTATCTTTTAAGCAATTGTAAATGGGATTGTTTTCTCTTAACATATAGTTCTAAGCATATAAAAAGCAACTGATTTTTGTATACAGATTTTTATATCCTGCAACTTTACTGAGTTCATTCATTCTAACAGTTTTTGGGTGCGGTCTTTAGCGTTTTCTATAACTACTGTAGTGTCATCTGCAAATTCAGAGTTTTATTGTTTCTTTTTCAATTTCAGTGCCTTTTTTTTTTTAAGACTTTATATTTAAGTAATCGCTACACTCAACATGGGGCTCAAACTCACAACCCTGAGATCAAGTCACATGCTCCACAACTGAGCCTGCCAGGTGCCCCTGAATGCCTTTCATTTCTTTTTCTTACCTAATTGCTCTGGCTAGGACTTCCACTACTGTGTTGGATAAAAGCAGTAAGAGTAAGTAGGCATCCTTGTCATGTTCCTGAAATTAGAAGAAACACTTTTAGCTTTTCACCATCAGGCATAATGTTAGCTGTGGGATTATCAAATATGGCCTTTATTATGTTGAGGTATATTCCCTTTATACCCAGTTTATTTAAAGTTTTTACCCTGAATGGATGTTGAATTTTGTTAAATGCTTTCTCTACATCTGTTGAGATGATCATATGTTTATCCTTCATTTTGTTAATGTGGCGAGTCACACTGATTTGTAGATGTTGAACCATCTTTGCATTGGAATAAATTCCACTTCATGATGGTGTTCATAATTCTTTCACTATATGGTTGAATTCAGGGGCGTTTCGGTGGCTCAGTTGGTTAAATGTCCAACTCTTGCTTTTGGCTCAGGTCATGATCTCAGGCTAGTGAGATCAACCCTGGCATTGGGCTCCATGCTCAGCAGAGTCTGCTTCTCTCCCTCTGCCTCTCCCCCTGCTCATGCACATACACATACTTTCTCTCTCTAAAATAAATGTTTAAATATATACACACATGTACACACAGTTGCATTCATTTGCTAATATTTTGTTGAGGATTTTTGCAAATATGTTCATCCATTTTTATTTTGCATCAGTATTCATCATTATGCCTGTAATTTTGTTGTGCTGTCCTGTCTAGTTTTGGTATCAGGGTAATGCTGACCTTCTAAAATGAGTTTGGAGCTATTCCCTCCTCTTCCATTTTTTTGGAAAAATTTGAGAAGGATTGGTATATTAGTCCTTCATTTCTTTTAAAGGTTTTTTTAAGTTTATTTATGACAGAGAGATCGATCATAAGTAGGCAGAGAGGCAGGCAGAGGCGGGGCGGGGAGAGCAGGCTCCCCGCTGAGCAGAGAGTCCGATGCAGGGCTTGAACCCAGGACCCTAAGATCATGACCTGAGCTGAAGACAGAGGCTTAACCCACTGAGCCACCCAGGCACTCCAGGTATTAATTCTTCTTTAAATGTTTGGTAGAATTTACCAGTGAAGCTGTCTGGTCCTGGACGTTTTAGTCTGTTGAGTGGTTTTTGATTACTGACGTAATCTTACTTGTAATTAGTCTGTTTAGATTTCTGTTTCTTCATCATTAATTCTTGGTAGGTTTCATGTTTTTAGGAATTAACCCATTTCTTTTTTTTTTTTTTTTTTAAGAGTTAATTTATTCATTTGACAGACAGAGATCAATCACAAGCAGGCAGAGAGGCAGGCAGAGAGAGAGGAAGGGAAGCAGGCTCCCCGCTGAGCAGAGAGCCCGATGCAGGCTCGATCCCAGGATCCCGGGATCATGACCTGAGCCAAAGGCAGAGGCTTTAACCCACTGAGCCACCCAGGCGCCCCAGGAATTAACCCATTTCTTATAGGTTGTCCAATTTGTTGGCATAAAATTGTTCATAGTAGCTTATGATCCTTTGTATTTCTGTGGTATTTATTAGTTGTAATGTCTCCTTTTTAATTTCTAGTTTTACTTATTTGAGTAAAATTTTTCCTTGAGTAAGTCTAGCTAAAGATTTATCTCTAGTTTATCTTTTAAAAACAAGCTGCTAGTTTCATTGGTCTTTTCCCTTTTTTTGGTGTCTGTTTCACATATTTCTGTTCTGATCATTGTTACTTCCTTTCTTACAACTTTGGGCTTCTTTTGCTTTTTTTTTTTTTTCCTAGTCCCCTTAAGGAGTAAAGTTGGGTTGTTTGAGATCTTGTTTCTCTTTTTTTCTTCCAATTTTATTGAGATAGAGTTGATATACAGCATTGTGTATGTGTACTGTATGATGACTGGATTTACTTATCTTGTGAAATGATTACCAATAACTAAATAACATCCATTATCTACAGATACAAGAAAAAGCAAAAGTTTATTTTTCCCTTGTGTTGAGAACTCCAAAGACCTACCATAACTTTCAAATATGGCAGAGTTACCTATAGTCATCATGTTGTACACTATATTCCTAGTACTAATTCATCTTATAACTAAAATTTTTTACCTTTTGACCACCTTCATCAAATTCCTCCCCTCACCTGCCTCTGGTAACCAGAAATCCAATATTTTTTTGTATGAGTTTGCCCCCCCCTTTTTTAAGATTCCAATTATAAGTTGTTTCTTATAGGTCTCATGTAGACCCTACATATAAGTGAGATGATACAGTAATTCTCAAGGTCCATATCCATGTTGTTACAAATGACAGATTTTCTCCTTTTTTTTAAATTGAATTTATTTATTTGCCAGAGAGCACAAGCAGGGGGAGCAGCAGGTAGAGGGAGAAGTAAGCTCCCCACTGAGCAAGGGGCCTTATAGGGGACTCAGTCTGAGGACCCTGGGATCATGATCTGAGCCAGAGTAACCAACTGAGCCACCCAGGCACCCCAGATTTTCTTCCTTTTTTATGACTGAATAATTCATCCATCATTAGACACTTAATGTGTCCATATCTTGAGTATTGTAAATACTATTCTGAACATGGGATAGCAGATAATCTGTATCCCAGTGTTTTTGTTTTCCTTGAATATATTCCAGGAGATAAAATTGCTGTATCATATGATAAATTATATTTTTAATTTTTTTTAAAGATTTTATTTATTTATTTGACAGACAGAGACCACAAGTAGGCAGAGAGTCAGGCAGAAAGAGGAGGAAGCAGGCTCCCCACTGAGCAGAGAACCCAATGCGGGACTCGATCCCAGGACCCTGGGATCATGACCTGAGCTGAAGGCAGAGGCTTTAATCCACTGAGCCACCCAGGTGCCCTATTTTTAATTTTTTGAGGAACTTCCATACTCTTTTCTATGGTGGCTGTACCAATTTACATTTCTACCAACAGTGCACAAGGGTTTTTTTTACTCCATAGCCTCTCCAACTCTTTTTATTTCTAGTCTTTTGGTGATAGCTATTCTAACAGCCATTCTAACATTCTAATAAAGTGGTATTTCACTGTAGCTTTAGTTTGCATTTCTGTAATGATGAGTGGTGTTGAGCACTTCTTCATGTACCTGTTAGCTACTTGTAAATCTTCCTTGGAAAATGTCTATTCCATTCCTCTGTCCGTTTTTAATTTTGATTATTTGGCTTTTAGCTATTGAGTTGTAGGACTTCTTTATATATTTTGGATATTAACCCTTTATCAGATCTGTAATTTGCAAATATTTTTTCACATTCCTGAAGCTTTCTAGTTTGATGTAGTCACACTAATTTTTTTTATTTTGTTGCTTGTACTTTAGGTGTCATATATCTTGTTTTTTAATATGTGCATTTATCACAATGAACTTCCATCTTAGAACTGCTTTTGCTACATCCCATAAGTGGGGTTTTTTTTGTCTGTTTTATTAAACAAACGGGTTCTGTTTTATTTTAGAGCAAGCTTGTGTGAATAGGGGGTGGTGAGAAAGGGAAAGAGGGGAGAGAGCATTCCAAGCAGGCTCCACACCCAGCATGGAGTCCTGTGCAGGGCTCGATCCCACAACCCTGAGGTCATGAGCTGAAATCAAGAGTTGGACACTTAACTGACTGAGACACCCAGGTGCCCACTACATCCCATAGTTTTTGATATGTTTTATTTCCTTTTCCATCTGAAGATTTTTTTTAATTTCTCCTTTGATTTTTTTCTTTGACCTTCTAGTTGTTCAATAGTATATTGTTTAATCCTTATATATTTGTGAATTTCCCAGTTTTCTTCTTGTAAATGCTTTCTAATTTTATGCCATTGTGTCAGAAAAGATGCTTGATATGATTTCAATCTTCTTAACTTTATTAAGATTTGTTTGGTGGCCTAACATATGATTGGTCCTGGAGAATGTTCCTGTATGCTTGCGAAGAATGTATATTCTGCTGCTTTGGGATAGAATGTTCTGTAAATGTCTATAATTGTCTGTTAACTGTCGTATTACTATATCTTTCTATTTTAGGTTTATTAATATTCACTTTACATGTCTACATACTCCTGTGTTTTGTGCATACTTAGAAATGTTACATACTTTTTATGATTTTTCCCTTTTATTATATAATGATCTTTGTTTCTTCTTAACAATCTCTGTCTTAAAATCTGTTTTGTCTGATAGAAGTTTAGCTACCATAGCTTGCTTTTGGTTTCCATTTGTGTGAAATATCTACTTCACTTTCAAGCTGTGTGTGTCCTTAAAGTTTGAATCTTGCAGTCAGCATATAGTCATGTCTGTTTTTTTACCCATTCAGCCACTCTCTTTTGATTGGAAAATTTAGTCCATTGACTTAAAATCATTATAAGTGTCAGCTTAGTGTTGCTGTTTTGTAATTCCTCTGTTCTCTTGCTTTGTGATTTGATGATTTCCTCTGTGCTTAGACTTCTTTATCTTTTGTGTATCTGCTATAGGTTTTTGCAAACCTATAATAGGTTTGCAAACCTAAAACCTAAAGCCTATATAAAACGTCTTCTAGTATTCTAAGTTGATAACAATTTAGAATGCATACTAGAGTTCTTCATTTTTACTCTTTCTGCTCCCATACATAATTCTTTTTTTTTTAAATTTATTTGTCAGAGAGAGGGAGAGAGAGTGAGCGAGCACAGGCAGACAGAGTGGCAGGCAGAGGGAGAAGCAGGCTCCCTGCTGAGCAAGGAGCCCGATGTGGGACTCGATCCCAGGACGCTGGGATCATGACCTGAGCCGAAGGCAGCCGCTTAACCAACTGAGCCACCCAGGTGTCCCCCCATACATAATTCTTAATGTCATAATTTACATCATTTTACCTTGTGTAGCCATTAAAAAATTGTTATTTTTGCTTTTTGTCTTTTAACTTTCATGCTAGATTTATATGTGATTTACCCACCAGTTACAACATTAGACTTTTCTGAATCTAACTATATATATTTACCTTTGCCAGTGAGATTTGTACTTTCATATGCTTTCCTATTACTAAATAGCACTCTCTTATTTAAAGAAGGATCTTAAAAATTTCTTGTAAGGCTGTTCTAGGGTAAATGAACTGCTTCAGCTTTTGCTTGTGTGGAAAACAATTTTTCCAGTTCCAGAGGACAATTTTGCTGAGTCAAATAGCTTTTCTTGGCAGTTTTTCTCTTTCAGCACTTTGAATATATTGTGCTATTCCCTTTGGGCCTGAAAAGCTTCACCTGAAAAATCTAAGGATAGTGGTATGGGGATTCCCTTGTACATAACAAGTTGTTTTTCTCTTGTTACTTAAAAGATTCTCTCAAATTAAATTTGACTATTTATTTATAGTGTGTGTTAGTGTGGGGTCTTTGGATTCATCTTATTTGAAAGTTTCTGGGCTTCCTGGATCCGGATGTCTGTTTCCTTTACCCAGATTAGGGGAGTGTCCAGCCGTTATTTCTTTGAATTGGCTTTCTGACTTTGTTCACTCTCTTCTCCTGGGACCCTTATAGTGTATGTATTGGTCCACTTGCTGGTGTCCCGCAGATCCCTTAAGCTATCTTCATTCTTTTTTATTCATTTTTCTTTTTGCTCCTCTGTTTAGTAAGTTCCACAGTTCTGTCTTTGAGTTTGCTAATCTTTTCTTCTGCTTCATCTAGTCTGTTGATCCCCTGTATTGAATTTTTCAGTTTAGTTATAATATTTTTTAATTATGTGACTGATACTTTCTTATATTTTCTCTTTGTTGAGATTCTCATTTTGCATACAGATGGTTCTCCTGATCTTGGTGAGCATATTTATGACCACCATTTTTAAGTCTTCATCAAGTTAGAGTCCTTACTCTGTTTCACTGTTTATTTGACTTTATCTCATTCTTTTGTTTAGAATGCATTCTTCTTTTTCTTCGTTTTTCTGTCTGTTGGCCTCTGTGCACTAAGTAAAACAGCCACCTCTTCCAGTCTTAAAGGAGTAGTGCCTGTCCCTAGCTCTTGGGTGTCTGAAACCTTTGTGATAGTCCAAACTGCCTTCTTTGTTCTTAATGGCTCGCAACAGATGAGGGTGTGCCAAGGCCCATTTCGGTGTAGGTTTTTTTCCTCATTCACCTGAGGTATAGGAGTCTTTCAGCTGGTTTCTGGATTCCCTTCTGAGGGAATTGTTCCATGTATAGCTGTAGATTCAGTGTGTCTGTGGGAGGAGGTGCATTCAGTAGACTTTGTATCACCATCTTAAACTGGAACATTCTCATTTCTGTTTTTATATGGTAACAGCTCATATTTATTTATAAATGATACTGTTATTCTGCAACTTTTTTCTGTTAATGTTTTAAAAATCTGTGTTGATATTTACAGATCCATTTCATTCATTTTTAAGTTCATATACTATACTCCACTTGTATGAAAATATGTATCACCATTTCCTTTATTGTAGGACATATAGGTTGCAAAAGTGTAGTTATGAAAAGTAGAAACAATGAACAACCTGTAACATGGGCAAAGATTTCTCTAGAATTTTAGGCCACCTGGCTGGCTTAGTTATAGAGCATGGGACTCGATCTCGAGTTGTAGGGAGCATGGGATTCTTGATCTCAGGGTTGTGGGTTGTAAGTTCGAGCCCCATGTAGGGAATAAAGCTTACTTAAAAAAAAGAAAAGAAAAAAGTTTCCATAGGCTCTACATCTAGTAGAACTGCTTTTTACTACAAAATATTTTTTTTTCTCTTGATTGTTTCATCTTCCTCCCCTTAAACTTTCCCAAGTAATTGCTAGGTAAGCCTTACCTAGTAACCTACATGTTTCCCTTCTATACATAAACATCCCATTTTGAAAACTCACTGTAAGTCAAAATGTTATTTTCATTGGATCTTACATTAAAAGAATACATTATGAATGTCATAAAAATATCATTTAAAATCAGTTGTGCGAGTCCGTTTTTCTTAATATCTTACTTTTTTACGATTTATCTATTTTAGAGAGGAGGCAAGCAAGCCAGGAAAAGGGCTGAGGGAGAGGGAGAAAGCATCTCAGGCAGACTCCCCACTGAGCCTGGAGCAGGACACCAGCTTACTCTTAGGACCCTGAGATCCTGACCTGAGCCAAAACCAAAGGTTGGATGTCCAAGGGACTGAACCCCACAGATGCCCCAGTCTTATTATTTTTTTTAAGTAATCTCACTGCCCAACATGGGGCTCGAACTCATGACCCCAAGATCAAGAGTTGCATGCTCCACTGACAGACCAATCAAGTGCACTCTTAATATCTTATATTTGAAATGAATTTGAAAGTTTTGAATTAAAAGTGAAAAAATAAAAAGCTTAGGGAAATTTGAATTCTGTGGGAAGGTTTATTTATAAAGATATCAAACTAATTTTCTTAACCTTAGAATTAATCACTTTTCTGAAAAGGCATGGAGTCTACCTCTACACAACTAGCAGATGCCCAAGTACAACTAAAAACAGTGGAACATAAAACCATTTATGAAGTGACTTGTTAGATCTCTTAGGCAGTATGGAATTAGGGGTAACTTACTACATAAGGAAAAATTGGGACTACTTAGAAAATGCTGAATTATGTTAACCTTTTCTTCTACACATGCTGCTTTATAAGGGTAAGATGTAGATGTACTTATATCCTACCACCTCAGGACCTAGGTAGGTGTAAAAGGATAGCAGACATATGGCTTCGATGATTTAACATTTTCTTTCTCCAGCACCACTTATGTTGCTCCATTTTCAACCCAAAGTTGAAAAGAACCTAAGTACTTTTTTGAGACTGTATACTTTTATGTGTATTGGTCAGACTAAACATTACAAATAAATACAAATTAGTTAGGGGCACCTGGGTGGCTCAGTCAGTTAAGTGTCTGCCTTCGGCTCAGGTCATGATCCCAGGGTCTTGAGATTGAGCCCTACGTCTGGCTCAGCAGGGAGTCTGCTTCTCTCTCTGCCCCTACCCCCACTCATGTGCATGCTCTCTCAAAAATATTTTTGAAGATTTTTTTATGTATTTATTTGACAGATCACAAGTAGAGTAGCAGGCAGAGAGAGAGGGGAAAGCAGGCTCCCTGCTGAGCAGAGAGCCCGATGCAGGGCTCGATCCCAGGACCCTGAGATCATGACCTGAGCCAAAGGCAGAGGCTTAACCCAATGAATCACTCAGGTGCCCCTCTTCTCAAAATTTTTTTAAAAATACAAATTAGTTATAGGAAAGAGTACGTTTAGCACATTCACAGTCATTCTTTTTGGATTTGGTAATTTTACTATTTGATTTCCAACTTAACATTTCTGGCTCTATAGGAACTAATGGTACATGTCTCTTCCATGTTTAGGACTTTCCACGCATAGAAGGCCACCCTACAGATCTCATTCGCTCTCTCCATCTCCATTTAACAAAAATACACAATTCCATATAGAGAGAAAACGTCAGCGAAAGCCAAAAGAAACAGATATTCGCCAATTCCAAGCAAAGGTACATCCCATCTTTGACTATGATTGGATAGCAGGCAATACCGTTTACCTTCAACCAAATACTACAGTGAATGTCCTGCTGATTAAAGGCTTCAGGTGCATTTAATATTCTCGAACTGAGTGGATAGTAGGAGATTATGTGACATAGTTTTTATGTCCCCCTTCCCACCTTTATGGAACATAAGATTTATACTTGTGATACTCTAAGAAAACTAACCTTGTCAGATATAACCCAGTACTCAGCAGATTCAAAAAGAGTAGATCAGTGTGGGTTGATATTTTCAGAGAGTGCTTCAGAAAGGATGAGAATTTGAGGTGGATTAAAAGTGATAGGCTAGTTGAGTTTCAGGTGGGATTAAAGTGCCCAAGACAGGAATGAGAGGAGGTGGTTAAGATTCAATATGGAGAATGTATGATTACCAAGGAAGGCTTTCTGCTGTGGAATAGGGATTTTGAAATGCAGCATAAATTTAGAACATGTACATTGTTTGCTATAGTATGTTTTATGATAGTGAAAAACTGAAATTAATTCAAATGTCTTACAGTAACATGTAACTTCTATTCAAGGGACTATGAAAGTAATAAAACTGGAGAACAAGAAATGCATTTTGGGGTTATGTCCCAATTACATGTCTGTTAAATATGTTTATAATGTTTATAATATAATATTAAATATATTTAGGATAACAGGGACCCGAAAGGAACTTTAAAAAAAAAATGGAATGGCAGAATCTTCGGTTTTTTCCCTACATTTTCATTTTGTATATGCATTTATTAACTGTAATGTCATATGGCTTTCTCTGCTCTAGGCACTAACTGAAGCATTTGAAAGGGAACTAAGAAGAAATAAAGTTCAAGAGAATATTGGATCTCTAGGAATAAATGAGGAGGAAACAGTGGGTAAAAGTCTCTACTATAATAAATGCAACTTGATCAGATCAGTGGAAAGTACAGAGATCTTTCTAATTTTTTTTATTTGAAGAAAAACTTTTTAAAAAGATTTTATTTGTTAGAGCACACGCAAGCAGGGGGAGCGGCAGAGGGAGAGGGAAAAGCAGACTCCCTGCTGAGCAAGGAGCCCGATGTGGGACTCGATCTCGGAACCCTGGGATCATGACCCAAGCTGAAGCAGATGCTTGGTACCAAAAGATACCAAACACTTTTCCTTCCTGCCCAAAACTCCCATCAGTTTTTAAGAGGTTTTGTTCTCAAGGGTTTAAAAGATAGTTGGGGGACGCCTGGGTGGCTCAGTTGGTTAAGACGCTGCCTTCGGCTAAGGTCATGAGCATAGGGTCCTAGGATCAAGTTCCACATCGGGCTCCTTGCTCAGCAGGGAGCCTGCTTCTCTCTCCACCTCTGGCTGCCACTCCGCCCACTTGTGCGCGCTCGAGCTCTTTCTCTGACAAATAAATAAAATCTTTTAAAATAAAAGATAGGGACGCCTGGGTGGCTCAGTTGGTTGAGTGGCTGCCTTCAGCTCAGTCATGATCCCAGCGTCCTGGGATCGAGTCCCACATCGGGCTCCTTGTTCGGCGGGGAGCCTGCTTCTCCCTCTGCCTCTGCCTGCCACTCTGTCTGCCTGTGCTCACCCTCTCTGATAAATAAATAAAATCTTAAAAAATAAATAAATAAAAGATAGTTGGGGCTGACAGGTTAAAGGTGAGTGAGGAGATCCCACTTACTCTGTGCCTGAGTGGAAGAAGCACAAAGCAGACATGTCCATTGCCTTTTCAAAAAGGATGGTTACAGAAACTAAGTGAAAACAGGAAAAATGCTTGTGCTGGAATGTTCATGAGCAAAACAGGATATAAAATACAGTATGGTTATAATAAACATTATTTAAGAACCTTTTTAGTTTACATGGAAAATGTTGTCAAAGAAGCCAGTACATCAAAACATTATTAGTGGTTGTATTTTGGGTGTGGGACCATAGTGACTCTGAAACTCCAAAAGGATTCAGTGCTTTTTAAAATTCCAAAGGGTAGGGGCGCCTGGGTGGCTCAGTGGGTTGAAGCCTCTGCCTTCAGCTCAGGTCATGATCCCAGGGTCCTGGGATCGAGCCCTGCATTCGGCTCTCTGCTCCGTGGAGAGCCTGCTTCCTCCTCTCTCTCTGCCTACTTGTGATCTCTGTCAAATAAATAAAATCTTTAAAAAAAATAAAATAAAATTCCAAAGGGTGCCAGAAGCCAAAAGATGCTTTTAACTCAGATAAACACTAACCAGATTTTAGAAATTGGAAGTAAGGTGTTTGGTTGGGGATTAATTAGCTATTTTTTTCAATGTGTAATATTTAAGATAATTTATGAGAGAGTTATTAGACTTTTATTTGTATTCTGTTTTATGTCTGCTTCTAAGGAAAAAATATACAGAGAAGCTGTTCATAAAGGAACTCCAAAACGTAGTCAGCCCTGGAAGACTTACTCTAGAAAAACCACAACTCCAAGTCCAAGAGGTGGCTTGCCAAAGCCAAATAAAGCAGTTCCAAGTAAGAACCACAAAATTATACTTTATGGAAAACTGGCATTCTTTGAAAGTGTGTGCTACATTCCAAGGACACAGCACTGAAAACTTAACAGTCACCAGTTAGCTGGAGAAAGTTCCTCTTTTATCACTGCCATATGCTAGATTTCTATAAAGAGAAAGATAAAACTTGTAAATAAGGCATTTATTTAAAACTCTTAATAACCTTTGGAGGCCCATATATTGGTACCAGGCACAAATGGGCAGGACTACCTGCTGCTTCGGCTGTAGCTTCACTCTGCTCACTCACACTAGTTGCTTCTTCGTTTCTGGGAAGTTGGTAGAACCCAAGGGTTGCTCCAAAGCAAGCAGATGTCCCGTCCAGCCCTTTTATATTGACAGTTGGTGCTAGTGAGTGTTCGAGTCCTGTTACAAGGAAAACGAGGTCATGTGAAATGCCAGGGTTGCATTTCAAACACTGCTGGCCTTCTAACGACATCCCACCAGATAGAGACTTTGCCTCCCAGTAGGGCTGAGGAGTGTTTGGCCACACACACAGTGTCCCCCACCCCCAGTCGCTGAGTCAGCTGAGCAGTTAGGATGGACTTCACCAGAACAGCATGTCATCAATCAGAATGTTGAGCTGATTTTCATCCTTACTCGTAGTTGGTGTACTCGGATCAAAGGAGTGCAGAAGTTAATGACATATGTTTAGATTTAGTCTCTTCAGGATCAGAACTGCATCACTTATAAAGCTTTGCTCTACCAGGAAGGTAGAATGAGAGTGCTTATTAAAAGCTATCAGCAAGTCTCTCAGATTAAGGGGTTTTGTGCTTGTTTTGTTTTACCTTGCAGTGAAAGTAAATGAACACAGTCTCCTGCCCCTCATGCTGGAGCAGTTTCCATTTCTCTATGTTTCTGGCCAAACACTAAGCAAAATGTGGAAACAGCAAATTACACAGGTTGAACAGCTCAAAAAAGATGCATATAGAGAAAATCGATCAAAGAAAAAACTCCAGGATGAGGTAAGTTAACTGTCAATTACAAGCTTAGGAATATAAACCAGAAAGGGGAAGAGCTTATCCTTCAGAATTTAGTGAATAGCAGTATTAACCTTCTTCTTTTCTGTTCCTATTAAAGATAGAAGAAGCCTTAAAAAGGCACGACCTCCTTACTGCACTTGTCAAGAAAGAATATGAACATAACAAGAGACTGGTATGTTAAGAGCAGGTTGAGTATTAGAGTTTTGAGTTTGTAAGTTACATTAACTACTTGTATTAGATCCACAGACATCTGTCTTTAACACTTGCCTATGGAAGCATCTGAGGCTGTAACCAAAACTGATGAGGGGCAAAGGTGCTAAGTACTTTATATGTGTACAGTTTCCTTTGGTCTTTATAGTAACATAATGGACATGTTTTCTCTGAGAATGCTAACTTGTATTTGGTCCCACTTATTCAGCAAGGGGCAAGGTTGAGATTTTAATTCAGGTGTCTCTACCTCCACAGCAACTTGAGGTTACCAGGTGGTTGTAAGCTAGTGTCTTTTGTCCTCTCTGATCTGAGCTCCCAAGTAGAAAACTGAGCTAGTTTAACACCCTCCCTTGTAATTTGGATTGAGAATTATACAGAGCACAACATCTTCTGTTGAGTATAATGGAGAGGACAGAGGTCAAAGACAGTATGTCGGAAGAAGGGATTTTAAAACTCTTGGTTGAAATAAGCAGTGAGAAGTATACTACTAAATAATTTCAGACAAAGAAGAGGAAGCTCTCTGAAAATCTGCATGTGGTACTTGCAGGGAAAAGAAACAAGTATCAGTCTGGACACCTTGTTGAGGGCTTTTATGCACATAACCTCGTTTCATCCTCACCATTTTGTAAGATACTAATTTCCTTAGTTTTGCCATAAATACTCTTGGTATAACTCAAACTTTGCTTGAAAGTCAGAATGCCTTTTTTCTACTCCTTTTAAGCTTGCATCTGGGTGTGGCTTTAGGTGACCCCCTAGGGGACACAGGAGATGAGATGTGCACTTCCACCAAGATCACGTACAGCAGTCATGGCTCATTGGCGCAGCCTTCTGGACTGGTGATGAACCTACCAAAGGCTGGAAAGCTTCTGGGGGTTGACAGTTTGTCAGAGTCTATGCCCATGTATTGGGCCACTGGCCCCGCATGCTTGGCTCACTCCTCGAAGACTTCATGATGGGGAGTGGGCCAGCTAAGAATGCCAAAGTCTGTCTTCCTCTTGTCTTTACTACCTCTTTTTCACTTTCCCTTTCCCAGCAAGACTTCAAGGACCGCATTCATAGGCAGAAGTTGACACAGTCAAAGATAACAGAAAATCGGCAGCAGATTGTCCGTGCCCGAAAATACTACGATGATTACAGAGTTCAGTTGCGTGCAAAAATGCTGCGAATGAGGACCCGGGAAGAAATGGTAAATGCAGGTTTTTGTTTTTTGTTTTGAAGATTGATTGATTGATTTTAGAGAGAGAGGGTGAGAGAGTGAGCGTTGGGGAGGGGCAGAGGGAGAGAGAATCTCAGACTCCCCACTGAGCTCGGAGCCCGACGTGGGGCTCCATTTCATGACCCCGAGATCATGACCTGAGCCAAAAATCAGAGGTCAGATGCTTAACCAACAGTCATTCAGGTGCCCCGTAAATACAGCTTTTTATGCAACCCTGTTAAAAGGGTGAATTTTATCTCTTAGCTTTCAGGACTACCTTGTGACTCCTGTCCCAATTTGAATCCAAAACCCAAATGTAAGTCCTAAAGTGCCGGCTGTTTGGAGTTTCAACTTGTCCATGCCTCATTTTGTTACCTGCACGGTACATCCAAGTCTGCTCCCAGTCTCCAGTGCCCTCATTCCCTCTGACCTCCTGTATGTGTCCTCCAGTGCAACTGCTTCTAGGGGGTTGAGAATGTTAGAGGGGACAGGGACTTAAAGTGTGACTAGATGACCTGGACTCCATATAAAACCAGGAGAGGAGTGTAGGACGAATGCTCTGTGAAGTATTTCCCCACAGCACTTGTTCTCCCACCCTAATCAGGCTGAAATGCTTACTCTTTTGGGATTCCAAACTGGCAGTAAATTATATCTCTAGAGTAAAACATAAAGGTAATTACAGTTAACGGGCATACTACTGTCATCCTCACTTCTAGAGGATACTGAGGCTTTGAGAGGTTACATAACTTGACGAAGGTAACACCACTAATGACAGCATGGCTGTAAGGACAGTGGGCATATCTACCCATATCTACCTCCTGTGAGTAATTTGTTTTCCTCCAGCCCAGTTCGAGGATAACCACCTCACCCTCGGTTGTGCACATGTGTAAGTGCACCATTTGTTTCTTCTCTGGCTCGGATTCTTCCCCTATATATGCGGCTGCTTGAGAATTGAAGAATTTTGGGGATATAGGAAAGGATGCTAAATACTACTGGTCATTAAGGAAATACAAATAAAGACCACAATAGGAAACCACTCACTAAAATGGCTAAAAAAACCCAAAAAGGTGTTGGCAAGGATATGGAGAAGTTACAGCCCTTATGCAAGGCTGGCAGAATGGCGCAGCCACTTTCGATCGCCATCTGCCAGTTCGTCAGATGAACCTGGCTACCCTGTGACTCCATAGTTTCACTGCTAGGTGTACAGCCACACAGATAACCTGTGTACAGTAACCTACAGCAGCTTTATTTATAATACACAAAAAGAGGAAAAAACCTCAAAGGCCCATCAACTGATGAATAAACAAAATGTGATAGTCCCATATCACAGTATTATGTGGCAGTAAAAAGGAATGAACCAGATACAAAAGGCCACATATTTTGTGATTATAAGAAATAACCCAGATTAGGCAAATTTAGAGATCTAGAAGGTATTTTTGTGGTTGCAGGGGGTGGGTGAGTGGCTGCTAATGGGTATAGGGCTTCTTTCTGAAGTGATGATGATGGTTGCACAACTCTGAATATATAAAAATCTATTCTACTTCTTAAAAGGGTGAATTTTGTGGTATGTGGATTATATCTCAGTAAAACTGTTACTTAAAACTGTGAAATACAGGGGCACCTGGGTGGCTCAGCCGTTAAACGTCTGCCTTCGGCTCAAGTCATGATCCCAGGGTCCTGGGATCGAGCCCCTCATCAGGCTCCCTGCTCCACAGGAAGCCTGCTTCTTCCTCTCCCACTCCCCCTGCTTGTGTTCCCTCTGGCTGTCTCTCTGTCAAATAAATACAATTTAAAAAAACAAAACACAAGACTTTGTGAAATACAATCAGTATAGTTGGACAGAATGTTTCTAATTCCTCTATGATAAAGTTCAGCATAGCTTTATTTTTCTAACTAAACGACAGATATTTAAGAAATTGTTTGAAGAAGGTTTACAAATTCAAAAGCAAAGATTACGAGACTTAAGAAACTATGCCAGAGAAAAACGAGCTGAACAAAAGATACAGCACCAGAATGAACTAGACTCGATGGAGAACTACTATAAAGACCAGGTGAGCTCACTCTTGCTGATTCACATTCTTATGTGCTTCATCCTGACCACCTTGTGTCAAAAATCAGGCTTATCCTATTTCATGAAAAGCCTCCACAGAGTAACTCAGCCTGTCACTACACTGGTCAGACTGACCATTCACGATAAGCTAGTACTTGACCACAGTACAGACGCTCTATTACCCTATTTCTATTAAAATAAAGATTTTAAGTCTGAACGTTATATATCATAATAAAGATTTTAAGTCTGAACATTATATATCACAATTGTTAAGTTTGGGCTACAGGATAAACATTCGGGTTTTTTTCCCTCTATACACAGTTTTCATTGCTGGCAGAAGCCATATCACAAGAACGGCAGGAACTCAAAGCCAGAGAGAAATCCCAGGCCCAGGTAATAATTAACAGGATAGAAATCATGGATTTACATTTTTAAGAACTAGAAAACAACTGTAATTACATCTGTGATCCCAAACGTTTATTCTATGGTTAATCCTATAAATAGGATTTATCCTGTGTTAACTTTACCTGTTCGGTCTCTGTAAGAACAACTGCTAAGTTATTAAAATTGTAGGAGCTTGAGGAGCTGGAAGGTAAAGGGGGAATAAAAATGGAGGGGGGCCTGGACAAATGTTGTGACTAGCAGGATGACCCGAGTTCTCTTTTAGACATTGCATAAGGTGAAGAGGGAGCTGAGATCAAAGATGGAGAAGGAAATTCAGCAACTGCAGCATATGATAACCCAGAACGATGAGGA
Source organism: Mellivora capensis (assembly GCA_004024625.1). Classification (NCBI taxonomy): domain Eukaryota; kingdom Metazoa; phylum Chordata; class Mammalia; order Carnivora; family Mustelidae; genus Mellivora; species Mellivora capensis. Next base: position 14,504 of record PISX010020763.1, on the reverse strand, counting down.
CTCTTTCTTCCGGGAATTGGAAGCTGAGCGCTTCAGAGCTCGGCTTCATCTGGCTTCTTTTCAGTACAGTAAGAATCCCTTCCTCTGAGGCCCGATTTTATAAGTGCTTTCTGGAAGACTTGACTAGGACAGCTAGAACTGAGCCAGTAAACAGTCTAAACCAGGAGACTCATTTCTAAATGCCTTACTTATACATTCACTCCAATACTTTTTATGACATAATTTTTTTTAAATAAAAATCATTTTCTCCTAGAATACCACTTTGAATTTATGACTTAGAAGGGGGGATAAGGCACACATTCACTGGTCAGAGTTGCACTAAAGTAACAAGCCTTGCTTGAGCAGCCAGCTCCTGAAGCCTGTTGCCGTAGTTCAGTAGAAACGATAAAAATCTCTTATTCAGAGAAGCGCTGGGTGTGGGCTTGTCATCAGAGGTGGGGGCTGGGGCTAAATCTTTAAGATACTGTGTAAATGGATGGAGATGTTTCATCTGGTGGCGGGAGGATGAGAATTCTTGTCTATGGCTTTTGTTGGCCGAGGACTGCGTGAGAAGTGGCAAAGGGTGGCAGGCCAGAAGGTACAGGCCTCAAGAAGCACTAGTGCTTGCGGGTGGAAAGGAGGCACAGTGGACTTGATGTGAACAAGTATACCCGGCCCTATTTCTGTTCTGAAGGAGTGTGAGGGGGAGAAACACCCAAACCCAGCAGGGTGTGGCACCTTCCATGGAAAGGGAGACTTCAGCTTTAGTGAAGGCCAAGAGCAGCTGAGGATATGGGGACTTTGCTGATCAAAGCCAGAGAGTGGCACAGGGCACCAGGGAAGGACTGGAGGGGAGAAGAGAGGCTCCTGTTAGGGCATGTAGACAGTAGCATGGTGATGAGCATATGTACATGTTTCATCTCGCATTTCAAGCCATTCAGACTACATGACCCGGCTCATTTGATTGCTATGACCAATTCTTATCTTAAAAAAACATTAAACCCAAACTGCCTTTAAAACTTTGCCCTCTGGGGGCACCTGGGTGGCTCAGTGGGTTAAAGCCTCTGCCTTCGGCTCAGGCCATGATCCCGTGGTCCTGGGATCGAGCCTCGATAATCGGGCTCTCTGCTCAGCAGGGAGCCTGCTTCTTCCCCTCTCTCTCTACCTCTCTGCCTACTTGTGCTCTCTGGCTGTCAAATAAATAAATAAAAATCTTAAAAAAAAAAACAAACTTTGCCCTCTGGAGAAGGAGAGAGGGGGAGGCAAACCATAAGAGACTTTTAAAAAAATTATTTGAGAGAGAGCATCAGAGGAGAGAGGTCAGCGGGAGAAGCAGATTCCCTGCCGAGCAGGAAGCCCAATGCGGGACTCAATCCTGGGACTCCAGGATCATGACCTGAGCCGAAGGCAGTCACTTAACCAACTGAGCCACCCAGGCGCCCCCATAAGAGACTCTTAAGGATAGAAAGCGGATGGTTGCTGGAGGGGAGGTGGGTAGGGGGATGGGCTAAAAATGGGTGAAGGGTATTAAGGAGGGCACTTGTTACATATGATGAGTACTGGGTGTTATGTGTGAGGAATCACTAAATTCTACTGAAACCATTATATCACTATATGTTAACTAGAATATAAAAACGTGGAAGAAAAATAATTTTAAAGTAAAATAAAACGTTGCCCTCTTTAGAACAAAGCTGTAAGCATCATGCTCCCTGATTTCAAACTGTATGACAAAGCTGTAATAAAACGGTATGGTATCGGCACAGAAGCACACACAGTTCAGCGGAACAGAATAGAGCCCAGAAATAAACCTACACCCACATGGTCGATTAATACAAGTGAGCCAAGAACATACAATAAGGAAAGGAGAGTCTCTTCAACAATGGGTGCTGGAAAAACAGGACAGCCACATGCGAAAGATGATACTGAACCACTATTTCATACACAAAAATTAACTTCGAAGGATTAAAAACTTCAAAGCTCCTAGAGGAAAACATAGGTGGTAAGTTCCTTGACATTGGTCTTACTGATGATTTTTTTGGGTTTGATACTAAAAGTAAAAATAACAAGTGGGAGGTATTCCACCAAATTAAACGCTTCTGCATAACAAAGGAAGCCATTAATGAAATGAAAAGGTAACCTATAGAATACGGATAAAATCTCAGCAAATGAGATACTAACAAGGGGTTAATAGTCAAAATATATTAAGAATTCATACACCTTGGGACACCTTTGTGGCTCAATTGGTTAAGTGTCCAACTCTTGATTTTGGCTCAGGTCATAATCTCAGGGTTGTGAGATTGAGCCCTGAGTCAGGCTCTGTGCTGGGCATGGAGCCTGCTTAAGATTCTCTCCCTCCTTCCCTCTGTCCCTCTCCCCACGATTAAATAAATAAATAAATAAATAAATAAATAAATAAATAAATGAAATACATACAACTCAATAGCAAAAAAAAGACCCAAACAAAAACCTATCCAATTAAATGGGCAGAGGAACTGAATAGACATTTTTCCAAAGACGACGACACAAACGGCCAACAGGTACATGAAAAGGTGCTCAGCATCACTAATCAACAGGAAATGTGAATCAAAACCACCTCACACCTGTTAAAAAGGCTATTATCAAAAAGAGGTGTTAGGAGGAGGTGGATGAAAGGGAACCCTTTGTGCGTTGTTTGTGGAAATGTAAGCTGGGGTGATGACAATGGAAAACAATATGGAGGTTCTTCAAAAAATTCAAAGACAGGGCACCTGGGTGGCTCAATCAAGTGTCTGACTTGGTTTCAGCTCAGGTATGACCTCAGGGTCCCGGGATCGAGAACCGGGTGGGACTCCATGCTCAGTGGGGAATCTGCTTGAGGATCTTTCTCTCTCTCCCTCTGTCCCTTCCCTAGCTCACTCTCTAAAATGTCTTTAAAAAAAATCTTTAAAAAAATTTTTAAGAAGAGAATTACTATATGTCTCAGCAATTCCACTTCTGAAAACACTAACGAAAAGATACGTGCACCCCCATGTTCACTGCAGCATTATGTACAATAGCCAAGATAAGAAAACTTCAGTGTCCATAAGAAGCATGGTGTTTGTATACAGTGCAGTATTACTCAGCCATTCAACAACAAAATACCATAAGGGTGTTGTGCTAAGAGAAGTATGTCAGAGAAAGACAAATACCATTATCTCCCATGTGGAATCTAAGAACGGAGCTCACAGAGGAAAAAAGGCAGTTGTGAAATGGGCAGAAGGGGTCAAAAGGTACAAACTTAAGAGAGTTATAAAATAGTCACAGGGCTGTAACGTACAGCATGGTGTCTACAGTTCATACTGCACTGCATATCTGAGAGCTCATAGAGTAGATCTTAAAAGTTCTCATCACAAGAAAAAAATTTTATTACTGTATATGGTGATGGATGTTACACTAGACCCTATTGTGGTGATCAGCCTGCAACATCTACGCATACCGAATCATTAACTTGTACAACTGCAACAGATTATGTCAGAAATACCTCAATTAAAAAAAAAAACTTTGCCCTTTGGTCTCGATGGTTCTCCACCTCGTCATGCCAGCATCACGTCTGAGAGAAGTGAGTGGTCTGAAAGGTTGAGTCTGATGTGCATTTCCATCTTCAAGGCCAGTTCCTGTACTCAAGGTCAGAACATAAGGAGAAATATCCTGGAAGGGTCCCTCACCCACCCGATGAACTGCTACAGCTGCTTCCCACTTTCTTCACTTACAAAACACTTAAAGGGAGACAGAACGGGGGTTTACAACTCATAGACCAATTGTTAACCTATATAAATCACAGCCCAAATATCCACAAAAGTAGGCTGATCAGCAAGAGTTGAGTGCTTCAGATCCTCTCCCTCACCACCAGAAAATCATCACCTTGGAAATGCAGCCACTGTATAATGAACACAAACACGAGGAAGAAGCTATATCCCTAGCAACTATCCCCATCCCTAGTACAGAGCCTGATACACAGTAGGTATCTGCTGAATGAACAAAAGTCACAGGGCAAAGACCTAATAAAATGCAACTTTAAAATCTGACTTGTCGGGGCACCTAACTGACTCAGTCAGTACAGCATGTGACTTGATTTCTGGGTTGTGAGTTTAAGTGCCACACTGAGTAAAAAGATTACTTTAAAAAATAAATTACTTAAAAAAAAAACTTAACCTTGGGGCACCTGGCAAACTCAGAAGAGCATGTGACTCTCAATGTCGGAATTTTAAGTTCGAGCCCCATGCTGGGTGTACAGATTACTTAAAAACAAAAAATCTCTGAGTGCCTGGGTGGCACAGTCGGTCATCCAGCTCTTGTGTGATCTCAGGATCATGAGATCAAGGCCCCATTGGGGTCCACACTCAATGTGGAGTCTGCTCGGGATTCTTTATTCCTCTTCTGCCCCTCCCCTCCATGCTCGCCTCTCACTCTAATCTGTTAAAAAAAAAAAAAAAAAAACTTTAAAAAATTAAAATCTGGCTTGTCTGGTTTGCTAAGAGTGTTAATGTAGGAATGTAAGCCTTTTTCCTGTATAATTCTCTTCATTCTGTTAAGTCTCCTGCTCTGTTGTATTATCCTAACTGTACAAATGAGCGCAGCGCGTACCAAGTTAATCTACATTAGAACAAAGAGCCAAACCTTTCAGGCAGCCACACAGCAGAAAAACAACATATCAAATCAAAACTCTGGGTAATTCATAGATTATAAAAATACTAAAATCCATAACGTACTAACACTACAAATTTTCAGTAATAACCAGTAAACACGGCAACGTGAGACCAAGCAAAACATATTTCAAAAGGCTGTAAGAAACATTCCCTGGGCTTCACTCCGCTGCTACCTCCTCCCTGCAGTCCCCCGACATTCCGCGCGGCCTGTGCCGCAGGAGAGACTGACACAGGCTGTGCTCTGGATGAAGAAACGTCGCAGCCATTCCTTTTTCTACCTGTACTTAGCTGCACTTTCGTCCACCACCACTTACAGAGCTGTGAATCATGGACCCTGAAATCTTGGTTTCTTGGAAAAATCTAACGGGTTTCTCCTTTTGAGGATTTTACGCCTCGATAGCAAGGCAGCAGAGGCGGCCCCCCCCACTGCTCGGGCCACCGGAGCCCCGATGGACACCGTCTGGGCCAGCACACCGCCCCCAGGGGCCCCCCAGGGAGCCCGGAGCAGGCCCCCCCCCCCCCCCCCCCCCCCCCCCCCCCCCCCCCCCCCCCCCCCCCCCCCCCCCCC
>PISX010020762.1:0-35053 GCA_004024625.1 Mellivora capensis | reverse complement strand
GAACTAGAGGGTATCATGCTTAGTGAAATAAGTCAATCAGAGAAAGACAACTATCATATGATATCCCTGATATGAGGAAGTGGAGATGCAACATGGGGGACAAGGGGGGTAGAAAAAGAAGAAAAGAAACAAGATGGGATTGGGAGGGAGACAAACCATAAGTGACTCTTAATCTCACAAAACAAACTGAGGGTTGCTGAGGGGAGGGGGTCGGGAAAGGGGGGTGGGTTAATGGACATTGGGGAGGGTATGTGCTATGGTTAGTGCTGTGAAGTTTGTAAACCTGGTGATTCACAGACATGTACCCCTGGGGATAAAAATATGTTTATAAAAAATAAAAATTAATATAAAAAATATTTTAAATCTATTTTTTCCTAAATGATGTGACTATAGTCCTCCTTTGTTGTCTTTCAAGTGGACAGCAAATTTAGCCAACATTATTTATTACGAAAGTAATTTTTTCTCCAATGAATTTAAGCGACATTCTTCTTTTATACTGATTGCCTATATATATTTAAAGCTATTTTGAGTTCTCTTACCTAGTTTCATTGATATTTCCTATATCTTTTCCCAGATATTCTACCATTAAACATTTTAAATGTCTCAGGAAACAATTCTACACCTTCTTTTTATAAGAAAATCTACTGTTTGTGAAGTTTATGACTAGAAAAATCTAATCTAAATCAGAATTTCTCACACTTCCATCCAAAATCATTCAATTGAATTGAAAAATCTAATATCAGATTTTCTCAAATTCCATCCAAAATCATTCAACAAGGAGGTACTTACCTCCCTTCACAGCTGTGATAATCTGCTTACTTGTACCTGAATAGAAAGCCTTTTGCAGAGAAAAGTGTTGTTAGTTTTGTTTAATAATCATATGCCCATGTTATCCTGAAAGAAAAAAAAAAGTAAAACAGGTGTATATGCCGTAATTCTGCTAGATTGTACCTCTTCTTTAAAATTTCAATTATGAAGTCTGATTTTTGTCTTCATCTAATTATTTAGGAACCAAAGTCATAATATGCTTTCATACACAGTTAACTTTATTCAGTGATGAGATAGCCTATAAAGCTTTTTAAAACATCTTATTATATTCAGCCAAGTTCTAGGTTCTTTGCAGATACAAAGTCATATACAATACATAATTATTTTGGTATTTTTACAGTCTAGTTAAGTAATCTAACATAGTGGCATTTATCAGTAATATGACAGTAAATGTCAAGTGTTCATTCAATGAGTGATTTAATTTATAAGCGCTTGGGTGGGGAGGTGCTCAGAGGGAACTAATGTTTAAGGAGCCATGAACCTTTAACATATACATTACAAGTATGTTTAATTAATGCTTATAACTATTCTGTGCCTAGTAATTAATATTTCAAACATACTATGGAAGTATTGGAGACTAAGAGGCTAGATCTCATGGCCAAGTATCTGCACCTCAGTTGGGTCTTATGGTACAATAGTAAGGGTGAATATTATGGGACTTTATTTAGAAAGAGGAACAGTGCAGATATAATTAATTAAGATTAACTCATACTGGAATAGGATGGGGCTCTAATCCAAAATGACTTGTGTCCTCATAAGAAGACAGCCATAAAGACATCACATCCCATGTGGTGACACAGCTAGAGATTGGAATTATGCAGGTAAAGCCAAGAAATGGCAAAAATTGCCAGCAAACCACTAGAAAATGGGAACAGGTAAGGAAGGATTCCCTTTAGTTTTCATAGCGAGCATAATCCTACAAATACCCTGACTTTTGGACTTCTACCCAAACTAGAAATGTGAGAAAATAAATTTCTGTTGTTTGGCTTTTTCAAACCACCCAGTTTGTGGTACTTTGTTATGGCAGCTCTGCGAAACTACTTTTGGAAGTTACGGACATATAAGAATGGCACAGTGGGGAGTAGGCTCTACAGACTGTGCACTTCTTTTAGGGTGAGTGCAAGGGTGTAAACTGGATAAGAAAGGTATTACTGTGGGTTACCAATATCAGGTCATTGGTTAGAACACAGCAGTGAATTCCAACCATACAGTATTCCTGGAATGGAACCGATCCTGGGGAGGATAATTAAGAGGTAAAGACATGGACTCTGGTAAATGTTCTACTGTAGATACTTACAAGTTGGTCTACTATAACCAAAAGAGGTGGGGGGCTTTTCTATATTTAAAAAGAAATAAAGAGTTACTGGTATTTCTCAATTTGTATGGTAGAGCAGGACTGCAAAAATTGCCATATAAGGTGAAATCCTACAGAACAAATTTAATCAAAGAATTATGACTGTTTTGTGACCTTTAAAATTTTTTGTGAAAACATTTAAAAAGACTTTTATGAACAATTGTGGGTATATAGGGAAATGGGGGGGGAAGCACAGCAAAACTAATACTTAACACACTATAATTTAAAACATTGGAAAAACAGAAACAAAGTCATCGTTTCTTTGTATTCAAGAATAATTTGAAGAGTGCTTCTCCTTCTCATGTCCTATAACTTAAAAATATGGAATGAACATCTTTTCTATATTTTGGCAAATTGCTATATAACTTTTTAAATTTGGATCACCTTCCAAAATGTTATCTTTTGCACTTCCAGTGTCCTTAAATATCTTTGAAAATTCCTTTAATGTAAAGTTTTTGCTGGCATTACTTCCACTAGGATATGTCATTTTTTTCATCATAACTACTTTCTTCATGTGTGTTGATAAATTCACCTTCACTAATTTCCTCTGGATTCTTATCTAGAATCTTTCAAATAGTGTGTGTCTATATAATCCATAGTCAGCAATTTCTTCTATTACTCCATTTACATTTTATTGTAATTTCTCTTCTTCTGCTGTTATCACTTTTTCATTTCTTTGCTGTACTTTTATCTTTGTGACCAATTCTCTCTTTTGATTATCCATTTTTGTAAAATGTCGCATTGCTTTATTACAGGGAGACTGAGAGGCAAAATTACGGCATGCTTTGCTGTCTACAGGCAAAACAACTAACAAATGCACACAGTAATAAAAACAAATTTTCAAAGAGCTGACATCATTAGTCATTTTACACATCTGTTATTCACACAGTGGTGTTGGACTAAAGAACCATGGAAGTTTGTACTTTAAGCAATCACTCACAGATAACATGAAAACTGAAATTTGAACTGTGTTGCAGAGGACTGGCATTATTGAACCAAACAAGGTACTTGAAGTTTGTGCATATTGGAACCATCAAAGAGAAGATTCTTTGTATGTATAATCATCCATGAGGGGTCAAGATTATATAGAAGGAAATTAGATGGGAAGAGGTCATAAGGACATAGGAGAGTGGTTCTCAAAGAATAATCAACAGACCAGAAGCATTGACATTTTCCAGAAACTTATTAGAAATGCAAATCTTAGGTCCCACCCGAGACTGACTGATCAGTAGTGGGACATAGCTATTAATGTTTTAATAAGGTCTCCAAGTGATTCTCACACTGTTAAGTTTGGGAACCACTGATACAGAAGACAGGGAGCGATATGGTGGAGAGTGGGATTGAGTGAGGGTAAACCCCTTATTTTATTTTTTAAATTATATATATATATACACACACACACACACACACACACACGCACATATAAAGAGAGAGAGAGAATATAAATGGGCAGAAGGAGAAGAAAAAGCAGGCTGCCCACTGAGCAGGAAGACCAACAGAGTTAGATCCCAGAACCCTGGGATCATGACCTGAGCTGAAGGCAGATTCTTAACAAACCAAGCCACCCAGGCACCCCATAAACTCCCTTTTCTGGAGGTGAGTTGAATTGGTAGAAGAGGTTCTTTAAGTTTCTGTGAGTCAGCATTGCCTCTAGAGATGGCTGCTGTATGGATACCCTCTTTCAGGTTTATATTACATAAAAATACAAATTTATGGGAAAGACCATCATACCCACCTCAGATCTATGCTATTTAGGCCATGAAAGATCATTGTTAACTGGAGACGTTACCTGAGAGGTTTTAAAAGTCATAATCCCAGTAGCTAGTAGAGAAAAATCTTAAATTCGGGTATTTTTGCCTTGAAACCTCATGTTCTATAACTTCTATCACACTATTTATTCATGGTTAATTAAGACCTTATTCATGGATTCAAATTCAAATTTCATCATTTAATATGTATATAGTTTTAGAGATACTAATACCTACTTCAAGTGGTTTTGGAAGGATTTAAAGAGATAGATATTGTAGATAAACTTCCTAGTCTGATCAATAACACTTAATAAGGCCTCAATTCTGTTCCTAAATTCTTACATGGATTCCAATCTCCCATTTCTTGCTACCAATTTTCTATTACAGCTTAATAAATTAAGATGGCAGGGATCTTTGTTTTGTTCACCAATATATTCTAAGATCCTAAAATTGTTCCCAAAATGTAGTAGGTGTTTAATTAAAATCTGTTGAATGAATAAATGACTCCTTTCACTAGTCCTACTTCAAAATCCTCATTCTTCATAAAGACAACCCAGATACTTTTCAAAACATTAGAATGGTTATGTGAGAATAATATTTGCATGGGGTGTGGTAATGTCTAAATTCTGTCTCAGTCAGAGGCATTGTTAATGAGAAGATGGCCACCTAAACAAGTGGACGGTCTCAGCATTAAGCATGATGGGATAAAGACAGCATATTCAGGGGGAAATCTAAATCATATTCAAGAAAGGAAGCAAAGGCTACCACTATAAAAGTTCCAGGGTGAACACATCAAAAGGTCAGAAGTTAGAAGAATCAAGTGCAAATTAGGGAATGGAGAGTGAGATGGATCCAGGCAAGTGGTACAGGAATAACAGTATAAAAATTTGATGTCCTATGGTGCTCTCTGCATGGTGCTAAGCCTGGCAGGATTGAAAATTTTTTCTTGCATGCATTTTAAATGCTTTGATTTGTACTTAATGACAGGGAACTTGTATATGCCACTCAGTAAAGATGGATTTGTCCGAGACCCTGCTAAATCAATGCATATTCACTGAAATCTCTTGTCATTGTTCTGTCAGAGAAAGCTCTGCATCCATTCTGCCACATGGAGATCTGGCTAGTCTGTATCGTGTTTGTAACCAGCTGGGACTTTTACTGGCTTCATTATGCCATTTATTTTATCAGTAGACAGTTTTTCTCTAGTCTTTGTTTTCCTTGGTGGAAGTTATGCTCCTTTTGTTTGTGTTATAATAGAGAACAAGCCATTTCCTTTTCAACATTAACAAGCCCATCAGTCATGCACTTTGACTTATAATTTTGAGTGCCTTTCAGCACTTTTAGGACCAAGAAAAGATGACATTATTCTGAGCCACAACATTATGGGGGCAAGAAATTCCCTCAAGAGGTCATATAATCTAATCCCTTGAACATTAGCTTTTGAAGAGCTCATCACTTATAGATAAAATCTTCTTCTTTGCTTTATATTCACATGACATTGAAGGAGGCTACATTTTCTGCAAGCCTAGAGGAAGAGAAAATGGCTTTCTCCAAGCCAAGGAATCTCACTACTCTCATTTACCAAGATATACAACCTGGCAAAGAAACCTGTAAACGGATCATCAGTTCTGAACATACCTAATAGTTTAAGGGCTAGGTTAGTATATTTGTTTTCTCTTGGTGTATCACAAATTACCACAAATTTAGCTTAAAGCAACACAAATTATTATCTCACTATTTCCTCTTTCCAGCTACTGGTGGTTGAACATCTTTGGCTGGAGAACTAAGATTCCCTTTTCCTTGCTAGCTATCACCTGGGGGCTCTAAAACCCGTTCACTATTCCTTGTCATGTGATCATCTCTACAATACTGCAGATTATTTTTTCAAGGTAAAACAAAGAGTATCCTGCTTCTGCTTGAAGTCCCTCTGATCTCTTAAGGGCATATATTATTAGGTCAGACCCACTCAAAATAATCTCCCCTTGACTAATTCAAAGTCAGCTGATCAGAGACCTTAGTTATATCTGCAAAATCTACTCAGCTTTGCCCAATCACAAGAGTGATGCCTCTTAATATTCCCAGATTATATAGGGTATGCAAAAGTAAGAATCTTGGCAACCAATTTAGAACTCAGCCTATCACAAGTGGAGACACAGTAACCCACTGTATTAGTTTTTGATGCTTGTAAGTCAACCTCAAACTTAGTGACTTAATAATAATTGATTATTCACCTATAATTCTATGAGTTGGCAGTTTGGGCTGAGCTCAGTTGGGCAGTTCTGATCAGCTCAGCTGGATTTACTTGCACAACTGCAATGAGCTTCTGTATTGACCTGGGGCTCACAGGTCTTGGATGATTTTACTCACATTTCTGATGATTTGCAACAAGGCTACTCTTCTCCAGAATCTAGAAGGCTGTATCAGTCTCTTCACAAAGTAGCTGGGTTGCAAAAGCAGCAAGAAGAATAGAAAGCACCTTTCAAGCCTTGGGTTCTGTTATGTTTCCTAATGTCCTTTTGGTCAAAATAAGTAATATGTCCAAGACAAGATTCAAGAAGTGGAAAAATATATTCTTAATTGTAGGAGCTAAAAAATATTATAGCCACCTTTTAAATCTGCCACACTCATTAGAAATTTAAAGTTATTTAAACGAAGGATAAGGAAGGCCACTGGGAACAGCACCACCACAACACACAGATGCACTCTACTTCTGAAAAGCAAATAAAGATTATAAAATTCATTTGAAAAAGAAGTCTTTTAGTTCATCTTTTGAATTTAGACTATTCCTTTTGAAACTGGAATTGTCCCATATTTCTTTCAATTTCTATTTTTCCTCTGGTTTCTTTTTAAAGTAGCTTTTCTACTTAAAAATACAATATTGAAAGATATGAATCACTATTTCTCTATTACCTCATGAAAGATTTTGTAACTACATGCACCCTTACAACCCCTTCTTATTTCAGCTTCATTAAAAATTAGGATGTACAATGAGAATATGTAATTTGACTCAATTATATTCAAAAACCAACCAGATTTGGACCTCATCTCTGACATTGACGCCCTTAGCATTCAAAGAAAATTACAAATGACTCAGCACATTTAATGATAATGCAGGCAGCTCTCTTCTTTGTGATCAAAGACTACAAGAACGAATGGAAATCAAGCAAAAGAAAAGATTACAGGATGAAAAATATTTATTTGGCTTCATCTTGTCCATAAAAATAAACCAAATCAAGGAAAATCCCTCAAGTAGTTTCTGAAAAAGCAGAAGGACAAAAAGAATGGTGATTTAACCTAAAAAAAAAAAAAAAAGGCACTGTGACATAGGATTCTGGGGAAAAAATGTTTAAGATGAAGATATGAGCATGAAAGAGTGGGGGAGTAAAATGAGTGAAGAAAGGCTGGGTAGTATGTCTAACAAAAGCAAATTCCCAGATTACATGTGGTTAAGACATTTAAATATGAACAACACTGTTATACTTGTGTTTCAGAAAAAAATGTAAGCCTGGGAAAAACATAGAGGCTCACCTTCCTCTAATACTACCAGCAGAATTACATTTTTGAACAGAAGTATGTTTGTATCCCTCTCCTGCTTTAAAGAAGAACAAAAGCACTGATAGTTTTTCATTATTCCTAGAATAAAGCCCAAACTCCCTAGCCCTTGAAGCAACCTGGCTACAACCGAATGGATACAAGAAGCAACTGGCACAGTTATAACTACTATATCTAACAAGAGTTACTTAAATCTCTGTGTTTTTGCTTTACTTTTTCCCCATCCTCCAGGTGGATGTAGTCTTGGACAATTTCTCAAGGATATATAAGTTGCTTTTTTTCCCATCCTGTGTGTTTCACAAACCACTGTTAATTATTCTAATAACATTTACCCCTGTGCACACTAAATATTTATTTATTAATCTGTCCTCACTCAATTGGAATGACTCTAAGATGGAAACTGTATTGGTCTACTGCTAAGGTTTTAGCACAGAGGCTGAAACATAGCAGGTCCTCATTTTGTGAGAATGAATACATCAATAAATAAACAAATAAATAAATGGAATTTTTGATGAGGTATAAAGGAATCAAGGCCAACTTCTCCAATCAGTGCTTTTGAGCTCAGATTACCAGTGGTCCATGGATTCCTTTAGTAATTGACTTTACATGTAACCAGTCATTTTTTTTTTTTAAGCTGGGTAGAGTAATTCCAGATGTTAAATTCAGTTAAGTATTGTGCTCTGGAGACTCTCTAATCAGTATTTTGGGGCCATATACTAAGGTGCCATTTTATTTCATTGAAGTAGAGATTACCCATACATGCTGTATTGCTTAGACTAAATATGGTTGACGCCTATTGGCCTGGAGTAATTACTATTTGTGCCCTGTTTTCAATGCCAGTGGTATTCTGTGGATCCTGAAACTGCAGTCATTTCCTATGAGTCTTATGTGTCTAATCCATAAGAATCACTATGCAGCCATCAAAATAAATGAAATCTTGCCATTTGCAACAATGTGGATGGAACTAGACGGTATTATGCTGAGTGAAATAAGTCAGTCAGAGAAAGACAATTATCATATGATCTCCCTGATATGAGGAATTTGAGAGGCAGAGTAAGGGATTTGGGGGGTAGGGAAGGGAAAAAAAATGAAACAAGATGAGATCAGGAGGGAGACAAACCATAAGAGACTCTTAATCTTATAAAAGAAACTGAGGGTTCCTAAGGGGAGGCAGGGTGGAGAGGGTAGTTGGGTTATGGACATTGGGGAGGGAATGTGATATGGTGAGTGCTGTGAAGTGCGTAAGCCTGATGATTCACAAACCTGTACCCCTGGGGCAAATAATACATTATATGTTAATAAAAATTAATTAAAAAATCTTTAGAGAGCATACACTAGACTGAATTGGAACCAAAATGCCAAGGAATTAGAAGATTTGGATTCTACTTGAAAACCTGTCACTAACTTGATGTAATATTCATAGAAATCCACTTAACACTGAATTTACTTCAGTTACATTGTCTGGAAAATGAAATAGGGGAAGGAGGGAAAACAGTATAATATAGTTTAAGATTTTAAAATAATTAAATCAAACTCTTGGTTGTACAAATTTAGAAGAAAGAAACATAGTGTAGAGAAATGAAATGTACAGAACATTCTCAGAGCTTATTGTATTCATTACTTTTTTTATGCTTTCTCCTTACTAAACTTTTTACAAGAATTTCAAGCAAATAAAATGTTGACTGGCTTGTCTATAACATCTTTTCTCTCTAGTGGAGGTGCAAATGAGCAATAAAAGTTTTACCTTGCTGGTAACAGAAGAGAGAGAGAGAGTGAAAAAGTAGAGGACCAAAGCAATCCGTAAATAGGATAACAAGAGCTGGAGTAACTGAGTGGTTTGCCAATAATACTATCTTCTTCAGAAGAGAAGGAAAGTGATATATAAATATTACATCAAAGGGACCTTATGGGATTAACCCCATGAAAGCCAATCTGTAAAATATTAGCTTTCTTAGAGGTTAATTAATTTATCAAAAACATGGTGGAAAAGAAAAAAGTCATAACTTGAAGTCTTCCCTATACTACATCCCACAAAACCCTGTAGTACTGTGGGATGAAATCAATTTCTAACAGGAAGAATGACGTTATAAACTCCACATTGTTATTAGGGTTATCTTACAACATAAATGTTACTGCCCTATGTAAAATCTCAGAGTAATTTATTTGCAATTGCCCATGGGATATAATTTAAATACTTTAATAGTAAATAAGAAGTTTCCATGGTAATTAATACCTATCCTTCAAGTATCTTTTCATATCCTTTCACCTCATCATCCACCATGTGTTCAGCATGTCTTCTTGAATAAAGTTATATTGACAACTGACCATTTAGAACTTTGCAAATGCCATTGGTCCTATTTGTAATGCTTGATGACCTTCTTCTTCTTGTACTTCAAAGCTCAGTTGTGATATTATTTTCTACTCCTCTGTCTCTTCCACCTCAATTCACTACCATTAATCACCTTGCTTAGACTTGAGAGAAGTTTGGCAGTTTTGTTATTTCTTGAAACCCAGCCAGCCTTTTTTCCATACTTTAGTTGTCACATATATCCCCCTATATTGGTGAATTGTGAAGGACATGAAATTTGGAATCAGAGAGGTTTGATTTCAGCTTGGCCATAAGACATGCATCTCTGGATACCTCTTAAAACTTCTGTTAGTCTTAGTTTCCTCATCTAAAAAAATTGTGAAAATAATGTCAATCCCATAAGATTGTTCTATGGATCAGGTGAAAAAACACACAGAAATTGTTTACTGCACTGCCTAGAAGTCAATGAAAACTAACAGTGTGGATAATTCTCTCACTAAACTGTGCAACAAAAATCTCATTATTCTCTAGCACCTTTCCATGGTGCCTGTCTCAAATATGAAGAATTTTAATTACTTATGTCATTCTTTCTTCTGTTTTCTGAATGTGTAAGGTTTCTCTGTAGTTTTATCTGGAGAAAATATGCTTCTTGTCTAAGACCTAAGCCTACCATCAGGGAGAGGTAGATACAGTTGGGTAGGGATGGGAGTATCATGTGTCTTCCAACTTATTGGAGAGAAAATAATCTTTTCTTCAAACTGAAAAACTCTGACTGCTACATCAAAAGGAAAATCTCTTGTTTTTCTCTCTGCAATAGTGGGAGGTCATTCCTATTTGCCATTCTTTCTACCTTCATTCCATTTTGAGCTAACTCCATTCTCCTCTACATGAAATTCATTCCTCACCTTATTCAGATTTCTTGAGAAAAGTTGTCAGTCACTCACTATTTCAGGACAAATTTTAAACAACATTTCAGAACTATGGACAGCAGACCACGTCTATTCTCCGTAGCTGGACATTTCCTCTGTCAGAACCTGGTCATGCTACCTCTACCTATGTTGAAAGAATCCATAAGAACAAAAGAGAGTATATAGGCTATTTCCAGCACCACCGCTTCTATCCTGGTTTTGAGATGATGTAAAGGGAAATCCAGGTCAGGAATCTGGGAAAGAGAAAATATATGCAGTTTATGGCAGAAATAATGGAAGGATAAGGCTATAAGGCTTCAGTGACATCAGCTGAAGGTGCCAACAGAGTAAGCCTACAAAATTAGGCATATAACTAGCTCAATTTGTAACTGCTTAAAATTTTAATCTGTACAATTGATTTTTTTTATTTTTTTAAGATTTATTTGAGAGAGAGATAAAAGTGAGGGGGAGGGGAAGAAAGAATCTCAAGCAGACTCCATGCTGGGCATAGAGCCTGACTCAAAGTTCAGTCTCACAACCCTGAGATCATGACCTGAACCAAGACCAAGAGTCGGATGCTTAGTGAACTATACCACCCTGGTATCCTTATACAATTGATAGTTAAAAGGTTTTTTTATTTCCCCAAACCCCAAGAGCCATATTAAAATGTGAGTGTGAGTCAATTTAGTCAGCCTAAAAGAAAACACATGGGATTGGAGTCAAAATGAGGTGCTAGGTCTCATTCAGCTACTATCTTCTTCAGAATGTTCCTTCATGTCCTTAAGCCTCTGTTTCTTCATCTTTGGCATGAGATGGAAGCTTGAATAACATCTAATTGAGGTGTGCATATTTCTACAAACTATAAGGAATAAATGCATTCTGAAATATTCAGGCTTGGATAGAACTTTTCACATTAGAATCATGCTGACAAAATCATGGCTAACAGTTCCTATGGTTTCTAACATCCTCAGAAGCATTGAATTTGGTAATTCTATATAATCCTTTCAACCTATGTATTCCTGTACATTTAAGATCATAAGCAACGGAGTATGTTGAATTCTAATTTCCAATAAGAAAATATTGACTATGAAAGATGATAGCCCAGAATTAAATTCCCAGAAACTAATGAGTGAGTGAAAACAAAGATAATCATAAGAGTCTACCTAACATGGACTACCATGGTGATTACAATCCCACAAAATGCTTCCTACTGACAGACATCATATTAACTCTAATATTAAACAAATTATTGCCAGGGTTTTTAACCAGATGGTCAGCAATCACGAGCTCCTTACTGAGCAATTCTTGAAGGGGTGCCAAAGCAGTTGTGTGGTTCTCGTGATCTTTCTGGATGTCAGCCATGTTGCATCCCGTGTGACTTACATCCTGGGGACAAACACTGGCCACAAATGCACAAATTTGTGCACAGTCAAAGCACAGTCACTGAGCTGCAATATCACATGATCAGCAAATGCTTTTTGAGCTGAGGAATAGAGGTAAACACATGCAATTGTTCACACTCCACAATGAAAAGCTACCTTTATAGATTACTAAATGATTTAATAGAATGTTTTTCTGGTCCCATGATGTCCAGATATGCTTCTGCAGAAATCTAGAGGAAAGGACTGCCTTATGTTCCTCAAGGGCTATGCAACAAAAATACATAACTTGTACTATTTGTAATTGGAAAGGTATTTGAGCCTTTGCACTTGACATTGGTGGGGATAGTCCCAGACTTTTAAGAATCATAGATTATTTAATTTAGTTTATTTAATATTTAATTTAATAGTTTGTTTAGATTATTTAACAGTTTCACTTTATTTACATCACTATATTCCTTTCAGATAACTTTGTGCTACATACCTCATTGTGAGCCAGGTCTGGAAATTTTTTATTCTTAACATTTGTAACTACATGGAAAAATAAGAGTAAAAAGTGCCAATGAAATGATTTCTGGAATTCTTTCAGCTCTCTGATGTGAAAGGGGAGAACAGAAGAGTAAGGACAGCTTATGTTCTTATTTGTTCTATCATTGTTTTATGACAGATGACAAATCCTTAACTTTCCTGAGAGTCAGGAACATAACTTGAGAAAACCAGAGGACTTCTGGAGTCTCCAGTAGCGCTGATATCTATGGTTCACACCCAAAATAAATGGAAGTGATTTTAACTATTGAAAACTTCTTGAGATGGCATATCATTTGTCACAAGACATAAAGATCCTTCATGCTTCTGAGCTGTTGGGAGGTAGGAGAATGAAGGAAGGTAAGAGTATATACATGTTTGTTTGTTTTCCTTCAATATTTAAATGAAATTAATCATGTTTATTTCTAATTACAGGTGTAATCAATTTTTGTAAAAGCATTGAAAATTACAGAATAATAATAAATAAAACTCACTAGTAATAACCAAAGAGAAATAAACACTTGTAACTTTGAAATGGAATTCTCCAGTCATTTTTATATTCCATCTTATACACAACCTCAATCTTTAATCTTTTTTTATCTTTAACGAAATTGAGATGTCGCCTTACTGTTTGAAATATTTTATTTTTATTTATTTATTTTATTTTATTTTTTGAAATTCACCTTGAACTTGTTCAATGCCATTAAATATTTTCAACAATATAATTTAAATAGGTATACCTTATACCATCATATGGATAAATAATATTGTATATATTCAGTCACTTTCTACCATGAAGTTAATTTGTTCCCAGCTTTTGCCACTACAAATAATGCTGAAATAAACATTTGGATAGATAAATACTTTTGTAAATGTCTCATTATTTTTATATGTAAATTTCCAAAATGAAATTACTAGGCCCAGTACCCAAATTGCTTTTTAGGACATCAAAACATAAATAATTGGAATACTCTTGGAATATATTTAATATTAAAATGATAAATAAGAAACTTCTAGGGGTGTAGAGTATTATGGAGACCACAGAAAAGATCTAAGTCCTATCTTTAGATGGGAAGAACTGCTCCAGAGTCAACAAATAATTTTCTCACTAAGCTATTGTTAGAAACTGAGGTTAGAGTCATAAATCTAAATTTAGTGGGCTTATGCCCAAAAATAATGTTTTTCTCCTTCTCCCTGTCAAAGAATTCTCTCATTATTGAATTTTTAGTGATAAGCTGGAGAAGTTCACAAGAAACAGAAGCACCAGCTCTGTCCCTCCAAGGAGGGTGCACAGTGAAGGAAGTCAGGATAGTACAGCTATCTGTGTACCAGCATGGGACTGAAACAGACCTGGACTGAGCACTCCTTATTTGCTTTTTGAAGACACAGCTACTGGAGTCTTTTCTCTTTCCTCCCCCCAAAGCTATCTTATCAGTTTCCACTCCTGATGCCCTGTGGATGCAGGGGGAATTGTTAGCATAAATCCTCCCATAAACAACTCAGTCAGCCGAAGTGCCAAAATTAAGCTTCTTAATTTAGCACTTTGATTTAAAAACCTTTTTCTCTCTCAGTTTCAAGTGAGTTATTTATAAAAGTTTTCACTCATCTGACAGAGTCCAGCTCTTCCAAATCATTTTCCCCAAGAAACACTTATTTAGTAGCTTGCCTTTTGGAACAATGAAGAAAAGTACCCCTAGGGACCTAGGGACAAAGGGGCTCAGGAATTGCTAGAAATGAAGAAATTCCAAATGAGAGAGCCATGATTTCAGTGAATTCAACATCATAAAGCAAGAGCCATCCAGAGAAGTCACTAAGATCATCAGTGCCTTATTTATTGAGTACTTGTTATAGGATATCTGGTCCTGTGTGGAGGCCTGGAATAAGATTTAAATCTGAAAGTCACAGATGTTGCTCATGCACAACTTCCAAGTGAATCAGAGTCAATGAAATTAGAGCTATAAGAGACTGTAGAGATTACCTATTCTAGTCTTCCAATGAGGCCAGTATATTGGGCAATTGGGCATTCAAGTACGTCATCTTCCATATTGCAGCCCTACAGGAGATAGTCAATATGACAAACCAAGAGCTCGGCATACCCCAAATGCCCTTTCAATTATTAAGGAAAAGTAAACCATTTTCAGTATACTTGCGTTCCATTTCAGTGCATTCTTATCTTCAGAAGTCTAGATCCTTTTAATATTGCCAGATTCTTCTTAATATTTTATAAATATTGTATAATGTATATATGACTTTTCTTTTGCTTTTGCTTCATAGAAGCTGAGAGGTGAATGTGAAATTCAATTAACATATAAACTTGTCTTTATGATCTATATTTTTTTATGTTTACATGTTGTTGATTTTCTATTTATATTTTATTTGTATCATAAGTGGCTTAAAATTCTTTATGAAATAACTAAAGTGTATACTAAACTAACTTAAATGTCTGGCATTTCAATTCGGTGGAAAATGTTACTGCAGCATTAACCAAAACCTTTGATAACTGAATTGTAAAACGGAATGAGAAGTCGAATGAAATCCTGTTTGAAGTGGCTTTGAATAATTTTTTAAATGTAGTTTAAAAAAGTCTAGATAGTGTGTCTAAAGCATCACTATTAATCAGAATGCTTATCTTAACTGTTTCACTCCTACACTTAGATAAATAGGTATTTCTATATGACAAGGTAAACTGCTACCATAATCATTGTCAGTCTTGACCCTGAGATCATGACCTGAACCGACGGCAGAGCCTTAACCCACTGAGCCACCCAGGTGCCCCATTTGGGTCCAGTCATTTTCCTGAATTCACAGGCTTGA
Organism: Mellivora capensis; assembly: GCA_004024625.1. Lineage (NCBI taxonomy): Eukaryota > Metazoa > Chordata > Mammalia > Carnivora > Mustelidae > Mellivora > Mellivora capensis. The sequence continues at coordinate 19,637 of PISX010020762.1, read as the reverse complement.
CTTAAATGGAAAAAATGTATAAGAAAGTGGTCAAATATATGAGTGTACTTTTAAAATCTATAAAGTAGTCTATCCATATGATTAGTATTTTAAGCAAAATCAGTTTAAGGAGATAGCATGTCTAACAATAATTATTTACCTTACTCGATGCTCATTATCAAGTTCATCATATGAGGATGTTAATGATAATAAAGAGCGGTGAAGGTCATACTGGGCCAGTTATAGTAGATACACATTAAAAAAAAAAAAATTCAGGATGAAACTCACCCAAGGAATCACATAGACATGGCATGAAGTCAGAGAAAGTTTTGGTATCAAAAGTTAAGAAATGTAAGATATTTCAGCTCTGTCTTTTCTTATTTGGCCTTGAGCAAATCACTTCCTTGTGTGAGCCTTCTTTCTTGTGCTCTGTGAAGGGTATCATAGAAGATGGTCACCCAGGTGCCAGTGTTCTTGGGCTCAAAGATTTTACTGATGCTTATTAATCAGGAAAAAAAATAAAGAAGACAAGAATCTCATCTGACATTTAGAAATGATCAGTAGGGGGACCATGAGTTTCCCAGAAGTGGAAAATGTAAATTTGAATAAAGACATGACGCAACTTTGAAGGCAAAGTGACTGTGTCTCTGTCAATTCCTGAGTGACAGGCTCCACGGGTGGCTCTGCTGGCCCTGAGAAGACAAACTGTATTTGTAGTCAGCATGGAACAGACTGTAGGTCAGAAATGAGCCCCTGTAGCCACACTTCAATGACTGGATAGCAGCCTTGTCAGATGTGTCTGTGCTCAGTGTCGAAAACAGAGATAGACATATGCTGGCCATCTTTCCTATCTGTTAATATTCTAGAAATTCAGGAAGAATGTGGCATGTCTTGTAGATCTGAAATTTAGAAGTCAGTTACTGGATGTGCTCAGATTCTCCAAAACAATTTTTCTGCTCAAATGAAAACTTCTACTATTCGAATGTTAAAAGATACCTATGGTCCTCCCCAGTGTCCACCTCTTTCCATATCTGAATAAACAGCTTAAAACTTTTTCCTTAGATTCCGTCTTGAAATTCCTGCTGATTGATATTGATGTCCTCCTTTGTATCCTTGGTTTTGATAACAGAGAGAAGTTCTAGTCTCTTTGAAGTAAATGTGTTCAAAAGACCCCTAATTATCTTCTCTTAGCTGGAAATCTGTATCTTACTTTACCTCCTGACCAGCACAAATTTATATGTGAAAATGGATGAGACTTTAACAGGAAACATAATGTGTTCTAAAACCAGCACATATGCAAACTTGGGAATAACGAAAGAGACAAATGAAAGTTATAATAAAAAGTGGATGAATGCAACTTTATAAATAGGAATAAATAAATGGAAATGCAACTAACTCTCCAAAATTATGGAATTGTAGAACTGACAGGAACTTCAGAATCATTTCATCCAAATCCATCGGTTAAGAAACAAGGAACCTGAACTCAAGATGATAAAAATAAACCTGCTCATAGCCAGCCAGCTACTTAATGATCAAATCAGAATAAGAATTCAGGTCTGTATAACTTATTTATTCCATTTGAAATTATAAAATCATGAGGTCAGGTCTATGCCTTTATTTATGTAATAATAAAAAATTTTTAATACTTTTAGGAAAAAAATTCTAAAAAGTTACTATTTGGAGAGGAAATATCTTGTACTAGTTACTATTAACTTTAGGGAAGTAAATTTAAAAACCAAGTGCCAGGATGTTCCTTAAAGAATATACTTGAGGTGCCTGACTGGCTGTCAGTAGAGCATATGACTCCTGATCTCAGGGTAGTGAGTTCAAAGACCCACTTTGGGCTTGGAGCTTACTTAAAATACATATGTATACTTTTTCTACTGAAATTATATAATGAAGAATTTACATAATTAAAATTCTCTGGCTGTGTGGCTCAGTTGGTTAAGTGTCTGCCTTAGGCTCAGGTCATGATCCCAGGTCCCAGGATTGAGCCCTGTGTCAGACTCCCTGCTCAATAGGAAGCCTGCTTCTCCCTCTCTTGCCCTCTTGTGCTCTCTCTCTCTCTCTCTCACTATCTCTGTTGCTATCTCTGTTTCTGTCTCTCAAATAAATAAAATCTAAAGAAATAAGGAAATTCTCTGGCAAGTGTCATAAAGAGCTATTTGCTACCTAAAACCATTAGCCAGGACCCTGTATATTTTCCTCCATGGAGAGCTCCTAAAAGCTATTACAGAATACAAGAAAGAAAGAGGCCCAAGGATTGGAGTATAATAGGACCCAGAATAATAAGGATAAGCACCACAAAATGAATTCTATAATAAAGTAATCAAATATTGGATAAATATAACCTGACTAGTCATCAACTGATGTGCTGCAATTTATTCCAGAGATTGGGAAAGAGTATGCAGATGGATCACTACACATCCATCACCACAGCTGGAAAACCAACTTCAAGTTCCCACCCAAAAGAATGAAATGTTTAATCATTACTCACATATATCTCCCAGATATATGTACTCATACACATAATAAAATGAACTATACAGATTAATATATATTGAGTATGAAAAGAATGATATAAAGAGTAGAGAAAGGCAAGAAAAGTAGTGGGATAAAAGAAACATTCGGGTAGGATGCTTTGTGGACCAGGCTATTTGTGTATAATTACATTTCAATTTTTCAATAAAGAGGTGAAGCAAATAACACTATTCTCACATCGACAATAATGGGGATGATACTCAGGAAGGTTAAATATCCTGCCCTAGCTCATAAAATCTAATAAGTGATAGAGTCAGACTTCAAACTGATATACATCTGACTTGAAGAGGAGAGAGAAATCCCTATGAACTAGTATAATTAGAAAAAGCTTAATTTCATGCAATTTGAGAATGGTCTAATACGAGAGAGATACAGAGAAAGCATTCTAGAAGAATAAGCATGGAACTAAGTATGAAAAAATGAAGATAGATGATAGATAGATAGATAGATAGATAGATCACCTGAGAAACTAAGCTTCTGATTAAAATCAAATTTATAATACATAGCTCAAGACCCTACCCCAATTAGCTTTCTTTCTGGAAAAGTGTTACTCTTTTCTAAGAAAAGTGTAGATCAAAATTGAGTAATTTCTAATGACCTTTTAAGATAATCTTGTGGTGGGGTGCTGGGTGGCTCAGTGGGTTAAAGCCTCTGCCTTCGGCTCGGGTCATGATCTCAGGGTCCTGGGCTCAAGCCCTGCGTCAGGCTCTCTGCTCAGTGGGGAGTCTGCTTCCCTCTCTCTCTCTTCCTGCTGCTCTACCTACTTATGATCTCTCTCTCTCTCTCTGTCAAGTGAATAAATAAAATCTTTAAAATAATAATAATAATAATAATCTTGTGGCATATGAGGAGGACTGATTCTAAAATGGCCCCATGATACTCACTTCCTGCAATTCATGTCTTTACATAATCTCTTCCCTTGAGCATGAGTGGAAACTGTGACTTGCTTTAACAGAAAAAAATAACAAACATGCTGACATGTCTCTCCTATATCATGTTTACCTTATTTAACACTTCATCTTGTTATCCAACTAGCTCTCACTCTGCTCTTGGCCTTGAAGAATCAAGCCATGTTGTAAACTGCCTACAGGTCAGGCCACATGGCAGAGAATTGTGTACAATCTTAGTGGCCTCCAGTCAATAGCCAACAAACAAAACAAAACAAAACAAGCAAAACAAACTCAGAAAGTTCAACTTCTACACCTACGAGGAAATGAATTCTACCAATGATCTGAGTGAACTTGGAACTGAATCCTTCTACAGTTGAGCCTTCGGATAAGAAGGCAATCTATAGGCAGTTTGGTTATAGCCCAGTTAAAACCCTGAAGCAAAAAAAAAAAAAAAAAAAAAAAAAAAAAAAAAAAAAAAAGAAGAAGAAGAAGAAGACAGCTAACTATGCCTAGACTCCTGACTTACAGATACTGTGAGATAAAGCCTTGTTTCTGGTAATCTGTTATGCAGCATGAATAACATGCTTTTCATGCTGATAACTTTTCCAAGCTAGAAATTCACAAAAAGTTGCAGTTATTAAGGAATCTCCATCCTGGTGCAATTTGTTGGTTCTAGTTGCCTTTCTGATAGTGATGACTCTTAATAACATAAATTGGTTAACAATTTGTTCAGCTGTTTCTAACACATATGAATCATTGGAGAGAGCTTCCAGAAACTATTCTTTTCAGTAGTATATCTGGATGATATTACCTGCTATGTCCTTCTACCCTCACATTGTTCCTATTCCTTATATCCATGACCCTTTGAGAACCTCCATTAGGGAATAGGTCACACCAGAGTCCCTGATTAACCAGAGTGTCCATATAAATCATTGTCCAAACTGAAGCAGTCTTAAGAGCCCAAGGACAGAGACTGGTTTTTCTGTTTCTAAGATATCATGGTTCTGTGTTATAAAAGCTTGAAATCTGAGATTTCATGGGTTTCAAATCTCGATGGGACTCAAAGGTGATATAGATGCACATTAATCAGTATCAGTAGACTAAAATAGTACTGTTCCATTAAAATTTTCATGGCAATGGCTTTCACTACAAATTTATAGTTTTGTATCTTTTTAGACAGCCTAAATCTCCTGGTCCATGAGCCATATATAGTCTCCATGCAACTGCAGATAATATATTTTAGCACTTGAAATAACAATCAGAGTCATTGGATCCTAAGTAATCTAGTACTCACCCTTTGTTTTTATTTGTTGTTGTTCTCATTTTGCCAAAATAAAAATAAAGCTGAAGTGTTTTCCCAGTTGAATGTATTTATCCCAGTGGAATAATATCATAATTTTTCTACTCCTGGAAGATTTCCAAAGGAAGTGCCAAATGAAATCATGTAGAATTATTTTTATGTTTTTTTTTTACTTTTTTAGGTTTCAAGAGAATTAGTAGTTCCAATAAGATCCCCTCTTACATCACAGTCTATGTGATAGAGGAATATTCTGTAATGTATTTTGTACTTACTACAAAAATACAAAATTGCATTTTAAGTACATTGTAAATAGATCTGAAGATTGATTTTTGTCTCTATTTCAATTTGTGGGTTTGTACATCTTCTACAGGCTGCCTGTATCTTCTTTCAATTTCCCTCTTTTAACCATGTCAGTTTGATTGTTAGAAGCTCCTTAACCAGAAGGGCAGAGGCTAAAGAAAAGAACAGTTGTGAAAATCAGTTCGGATATTGCCTTCATAAAATTTTAGTGAAGACATAGGAAATTACTGGTTGGAGGTTTCATATCTCCTTGCAGACTTTCCTCTATTATGTATAATTGAGTTAACTATGTATGAGTTCCATGAGCCACTTTAGAAATTACGATGTTTCTTTGCATTTGAATATTCAAAAGAGTCCCTGAAAAGATTTTAAGCTATTACCTGTGAGTAGATTTTCTTTTATTCCACTTAAAATGCAATATTATTTAGCCCTGCATATTTACCTTAAGTAGTTGGTAGATTTGAACTTAAAAAGTGACCTCTTAAAAAACCACTCATTCACGGGGGAAAAAAATAGAGGAAGAAGAAGAAGCAGAAGCAGAAGCAGAAGAACAAGAACAAGAACAAGAACAAGAAAGGAGAAAGAGAAGGAGAAGAAAGAAGAAAGAAGAAAGGAGAAGGAGAAGGATGGGGAGGGGGATGGGAAGGAGAAAGGGGAGGGAGTGGAGGGGGAGAAGAAGAAGAAGGGAAGAATTTAACCACAAGTAGGTAGATATTAGACATGAAGTAAAGAAGAACTTTTGGGGTGGTAAATAGTGGGTACATTTTGGGGAAAACCTAGGAAAATGAGTAAAGGAATTTTCTTCTAAGCCTTATTTAAACACAGGGCACATTCTTTACACAGAGCTGCTTTTCTTGCGGCCTTACTGGAAGGCAAGGTGAGCCAGGTGGAATTACAGCTCCTTCTAACTCAGTGGTCCTATGCAAATCATTTCAAAGCCATTTTCTTTAAAATGTTGCTTGCACGTGATTTCCTGCCTTTGTGAAATCCTTACAATATTGCTGATGAATCCTCACATGCATGATAGTGTAAAAAAGTCACTTCTGTTTAGACTTAAGAAAGATTGCCATCAAATCCCACTACACTATTTCAAATGGGGTTACTGTAAAAGCTGTTCAGAACGCCCAGCAATTACATCACAGAAACGCAACACATAAATAAGAAAGCCCAAAAAAAATTAATTTTCAAAAGTCTAAAATAATCTCTGGATAGAGCAGCAGTTTAGAGAGTCATAAGCACACTAAATCTGCACTGACTTATAGTTTGCTATTATAAAATTTATAATGATTACTTGACAGGTAGATCTTTGAAAAAAATTCCATGTAATTATGTAATATAAATAATATGGCTTGGATAAATCCAGCATAGGAATTAATTTTGAAATATTAATAAGGGGGAAAATCATTGACCAACTTCAAGGGCTTCTGGTACTCAATAGGCTCAAACATTATCTTGTAATCTTCCCTCTCCAAAGCTGGTTCTTTTTCAGTTTTTATGAAGTCAAACCACCATCTCTCATTCTCCATGACATAAATCATCATTGATACCCCCATGACTCCTCAGACAAACCCCCTTTACCAAATCCTGTCCATTTGTTTTTTTTACTAAATAGCTCTCATACCTGTCTATGTCTCCTCTTCTCCACTACCATTATCACTACCCTAGTCTAACTACTATCTTTTGCCTATACTTCTGCAACAATATCCCACTATTCTCCTTTCCAATCCTTTTCTCCTCTCAATGGCTAGTAATCACTTTTCAAAATGGCATTCCCAACATATACCTCTTAAACCGTTTCTCACTTCTTATTACTCCTAAGATAAAGATAGACTTTTTTTTTCAGAGTATATATATTTTTTTATTTTTTTTTATTTCATTTCTTTTCAGCGTAACAGAGTTCATAGTTTTACACCACACCCAGTGCTCCATGCAATGTGTGCCCTCCATAATACCCGCCACCTGGCTCCCCCAACCTCCCACCCCCCCGCCCCTTCAAAACCCTCAGGTTGTTTTTCAGAGTCCATAGTCTCTCCTGGTTCATCTACCCCCCAATTTCCCTCAACTCCCTTCTCCTCTCCATCTCCCCAAAGTCACCTACAAGACCAACTCTGCATAGTCTAGTCCTGCCTACACCCTCTACCTGAAAACTCTCTATCTTTTGAGATTGAGGATGACTTATCCCCTGTGCCACATTTTCCCTGCAAAATGTCCTCCACTTTGAGTAACACCACTAGTGTTTTGTGCTACCCCAGCTCATTCCAATCTCCATCTACCTGCCACCTCTGCCTCTCTCTTTTTTTTAAGATTTTATTTATTTATTTGACAGACAGAGATCACAAATAGGCAGAGAGGCAGGCAGAGAGAGAGGAAGGGAAGCAGGCTCCCCGCCCAGCAGAGAGCCCGATGCAGGGCTCGATCCCAGTACCCTGGGATCATGACCTGAGCTGAAGGCAGAGGCTTTAACCCACTGAGCCACCCAGGCGCCTCCACCTCTGCCTCTCTTGATTGGATCTTTGCTCCTGTGAGAAAGAAACAGGAATTTAATATTGACCACCTAACACGACAGCAGAATTGTCTTTATTCTCACCATTCCAGCTTTCTCTCTCCTGCCAGAGACTTTTTTCCATGCTTCTCCCTTTGCCCTGGACACACTTCCCTTACCTTATCACTTCATGTATTTCAGTTCAAGTTCTTCCTTTTCTTTCTCACTGAGGCAAACTCTCCTTTTACAGGCTCTCTCAGCAGGATCAATGCTTATCACACTGGCAAGTTACAAGCTTTCTGTAATGATTTGAGTACTATACATCTCTTCACTATTCTAGAAACCCTCTAAAGTATGGGGCTTTCTTGTTTTTCACTTCACTGAATTCCCACTACCCAGCACAGTTCCCTTTAAATATTTGTTGTTTGACTAAATGAATGAATAAATGAATGTCAAACATTCTTAATGGTAAAAATGACAATGAAACTCAATTTGATATCACTTTCTATGACAATATATACCATGAAGTTGATCATATAAGCAGAACTCCCAAGTTATAAGAAACTTTGGGTGAATTTATATTCATTAAATATTTCATAATTCAGATTTTTCCTATTTAACTTAGATCCCCCCCCAACACACACACACAGAGACACTTATATTGGCAAGGTTTTATTTTGTGTAAATAATTAAATAAGGAAGGCCAAAGGAGAGGACTAAGGACTAATTCATCAATTGATTCATAAAATATTTGCTAGTGCCATTCTTACATTTGGACAAATTGCTTAACTTCTGACAGGTGAGATTCATTTCTTTAAAAGTGCAGATAATATCTGCATCACATGATGATCATTGGGCTAAAACAAGATAAAGTGTGCAAAATTGCCCTGCATATCACTTGTTAAATTTAAGCTTTCAGTGATGATTTTTCTATTTATCATATAACACTTAGCACTATTTTATTTTATTTTTGCAATAGCAAACAACTAGCAAACAATAGCAAACAAAGAATTATTTCCATATCTCTATTTTATAGATCATAAACCTCATAGAATTTAAGGGTCTTGTTAATGTTTCCAGAAATTAACAACAGAACCCATGATAAAAATCAGTTCTGATTTCTACTCCACTGTATAATTGTTTTTAATGAGGGACATGTGGTCAGAACGTAAAATACTGTAACCTGAGTCTTATCAGGGCTCAGGAGAGGGAGCTGTTGTTGTTTAATAACTATAGAGCTAAACACTGGGCCCATTGAACCACTGTGACATTTCTAATCAGCTGAGATAATACCTTTTCTCTAGGTTTGAAAGATTTGCACATGAAATAGCCTCTGCAATTAAACAAAACAAAAACAAATAAATAAACTAAAACAATAACTGTATCCCATTTCAGAGACAGAAGAAGATAAAGAGGTAAGAACTGAAATTTGCTGATTCATTTTTTTAATCTCCAGTATTTTATTGTTTTATTTTATTTTATTCTGTTGGTTTCAGGAATAAAATTTAGTGATTCTTCACTTACATATAACACCAATGCTCATCACAAGTGCCCTCCTTAATCGCCATTACCCATTTATCCCATCCCCCATCCTCCTCCCCCCTTAGCAACCTTCAATTTGTTCTCTATATGAGTCTCTTATGATGTGCCTCCCTCTCTTTTTATGATGCATTTTGACTTCATTTTTTTTTCTTTTTCAATTTGTATTTTGAAATATCTTTACCGTTTATTTGCAGCTATTTTATTTCATATATTTTGAGAATTTTCTGCCTCCTTCTGAATGATCTTTGTCTCTCCTAATACTCTACATACAGATTCTTGCAATTACTACTCTCTCACTTCTTACTGCCATATTAACCAAATGTCTTCATCACTTGCCCCAATTTTTATTGGCATCTTCTCTGTGTCCTTAACAATGAGACTTCCTTGTTATGCACTTGCTTAATTTATGTATGTTTTTATACAATATCCATTGCCAAGACATCTGGTCCCTTCCAGTCATCAAAAACACATAGAAAAAAAGGAATATTCATTTCTTCAATGGAAAACATTTAAATGGTTAAGTGAATTTATTAATTGAGATTTTCCACTATTTTTTGTTCCCTTTGCTCTAATCTTATCCACCACCACTTAGTATCTTCATGCCTGTGTGTCTGCCCTCTCTAAAATATTTACAGAGTACCTAATGTTTTAGGCTTTTACCTCCTTGGGATTATAAATACAGAGATAATAGATGATGGTGATAGACACATACATACATACATAGAGGGTGCATTTATCTGTGAGTATATATGCATGTATTTTGTGCTTCTGTGTGTGCAGTGCCTGTCCTCAAAGATCAGAAAGGGAAACAAATAATTATAATATAAATACCAGTGAAACAAAGTATAATCTATTTCTTTCTCTAATGACCCTTAGGCAGTATCCACTGAACTGAACTATGTGAAATTGCCAATATGCAGTTGTTTATGACCACATCAGGGGAAAAAGGGGGCTTTGTCATATTATTTAATCTAATCAAGACATCTAAATCAATTTGTCACAAAGGGAAAAAAATGTTGTACCCCAAACTAAACCCAGTTGCTTTGTCACTATGAACTCAGATAACTGAATTACTTCACTTTTTAAATGAATTAATGAAACCGAACTGTTTGAGCCTTCTGTCGAAGCATTTTCATTTAAGCAAACTTTAGTTTCAATGTCGTTTTACTCCATATAAATTATAAGTAGTATAAGGTCAAAGGACAGTGACCCACTAATTGGTACTCTCTTTTGGCCTCTTCTAGTGAAGCAGGCACAGGGAGGAAAATCTGCCTGGTTGCTTACTCTTGTGCTCCCCGCTACCACTCCCCTGCTCTCTCTCTCTGACTCTGCTCCAAGGCAAGCTTAAGCAAATGTTTTTTTTCCACAGTCAGGCAACATTTATCCTAACCAACATTTACCCAAATCGATACATTTTAATTGAAACTAATGGCAGTTAGCTTAAACCAACAGATTTTTCACTGGCCTAAGTACATTAAATCAATGTATTTCTCAAAATTGCTATATCTTATGTAAAACAATGCATTTTCATTTTATCCAGGACACATTTTTATTCCACTCTAATCTGCCAAGTTAAAGAGCCAGACTGAAGTAATAGATTTCTTTTTTTCATACCAGCCCTAAAATCTTGAATGAAAGAAACATATTAATCATTCAGATGTATGAATTAGATTTCATTCGATTTAATGTAACAGACATTTATTGAGCACCTACTGTTTGTGAGATACTGTGTTTGACACTCTGGAGAGTACAAAGTGATTAAGATAGAGTTCCTTCCCATAGAAGCTCATAATTTAGTGGTGAATACTTCCATGGACAGAATTAATTATAACATAAGACAAACATCTAAGAAAAAGTAAGGGAGGAAGATACTGTGACTGAGGGATTCAGGAGGAGATATGAAGGAGATTACATTTAAGCTCGTCTTTGAACAATGGATACCTGTGGTGAGAAGAACGTACTAGATAAGATTGGCTAGTTGGGATGATATATATATCAGTTTGTTAATGCCAGCTATTATAACCAAATATACCTCCTAAATTTTCAGTAGCTTAATGAAATAAAAATTAATTTCTCTCTACATAATAGCCCACGCTGGCCAATCCTGATCAACAATCAACTATCCTTAACTGATGTTTCCTGAATGAAGGGTCCTTTCAATTGATGACTTCAACATCTCCTAGGAATTCAAAAACTCTGTATCCAGCAAGTAGAAGGGAAAGAGCTTGGAGAAGACATGTCTGCTTCTAACAACCTTTAACTGAGAGTGGTAACAGTCACAACGCATATGTTTCATGGGTAGAAATAGGATGATAATGGACTGAAGATGTAGATCTTATCTGAGAAGCTACATCCTAGTGATGACTGTATACTATAGAAGGAATATGAACTTGAGTAGACAGCCAGCTACTTTGCCACAAAGACACCAGGTGAGAAATACAGAGGGTTATGAATATGGCATAGAACACATGTAGTGAATGAATATTTTATGAGGTTGGAAAGGCCAGGGTATGAATAACACCCTAGAGTGTTAATTCTGTACATACTGGGAGACACTGAAAGAGATTAGTTTTCTTGGGGCACCTGGGTGGCTTAGTGGGTTAAAGCTTTTGCCTTCCGCTTAGGTCATGGTCCCAGGGTCTTGGGATCAAGCCCTGCATAGGGCTCTCTGCTCAGCAGGGAGCCTGCTTCCCCCTCTCTCTCTGCCTGCCTCTCCGCCCACTTGTGATCTCTGTCTGTCAAATAAATAAATAAAATTTTAAAATGAGAATAGTTTTCTTATAAAAACAGACCCACATGGAGCTAGAGTGGATTATATAATAAGTGAAAAAAGTCAGTCAGAGAAAGACAAATACCCTAGGATCTTACTCATAGGTGGAATTTAAGCAAGAAAAGAGATGAGCATATGGGAAGGAAGAAAAGAAAAAAAGAGAGAGGAAGCAAAACAAGCTATAAGAGACTCTACGATTGGGAACAAACTGAAGGTTGATGGAGGGAAGTGGGCGTTGGATGGGCTAGATAGGTGATGGGTATTAAGGCAGACACCTTATGTAATGAGCATTGAGTATTGTAAGTGATGAATCACTGGATTCTACTCCTGAAACCAACATCACACTCCATGTTAACTAAACATTAAATAATAAATAAATAAATAAATAAATAAATAAAATTAAAATAAAACGTAATTTTTTTAACGGTAAAATTGAAAAAGCAGCGCGTCTTTGAGAGGGTGGTTTACTTGTGGTTTACTTCTAGATTACCCAAGAGGGCAGTAATGGAGACTTCTATAATTGTTTCCTTTAAAGTGAACATGTATGTTTATATCACCTAGGTTACATAAGCTTAAGAAGAACAATTCATGAGACAATGACGTAGCCATCATTTGTCGAAGAACTACTATTCACTAGGTGTGCTATGTACATTATTTCTAACTCTTGCCTTTTAAAAACTCATCCCACTTTGGGAGTCCCCTGACTCAATGATTTGTCCTTCAGATAGCCTTCTCTACCCTTTGCATTCATTCTACTGAATTCCATCATTGTGTTGTGAGTAAACTGCTTAAATTCTGTGTTTTCAAGAAGGTGCACCTGCACCGTCCTGGGCAGAGCTGGAAGTTGCCTAATTGGGCGCACGCCTGCACTCTGCCAAGCAGCCAGCATTTCCAGCAGGTGGGCCCATGAGAAATGAAATTAACTCTTACCTGGCGAGAGCCCCCAAACATGTATTTGGTCCTCAGCTAGGGCTTGCTGTCATCTCTTGGAGCATTCAGTTACATACACAAGATTATTTGCTGCTTTATTGCTTACCTACAATTTACTCATGAGTTTACCTGTGTTAATTATGATTTATTGAAAATCACCTGGTTTGCAAAGTTTTGGAGCTCCATTTTCCTCTTGTCACATTCCTAAAGCATAATATATGATATATACATTGGTTCTAAATATACATGTGATTGTTAATAAAAAGTGGCACATTCTCTAATAATGAGAAAAATCCCCTTCACTCCCTCACCTTCAATGCATTTCCTGATAATGTGTCCGTTTTGCCAAATGGAACATTTTCCCCTCTTTGCCTCTCCAAGTATAGTTGATTTGATATGGTTAATTAAGAAGAGCCCTTCCTACTTCCTGTTTCTGAGAAAGGAGGGATCGTGTCTTGTGTTGGCTTTTATAATGATTATGGTGTCTGAGAATGCAGGAACTTTATCTTCAATTTTCAAGACCTATAAGGCTGCTGCCAATGAGTTTCTTAAAGGCCACTGAGAAACTGAGCAGAACCAAGTACCTGGATTTGATCTATTGACTTGATTCCTTTATGCAAATTTCAAAATACAAATATCAGTTATGGAGCATTAGTTGTAGAATCTCTTTAATTTATCACCATGTATGATTCTTATTAACTTCCTACATACACGTGGAAGTGCTACACTACATCTGAACTTTAGAACAGGGCACTGTGGGTTAAAGCCTTTGTTCTATCACTTACTGATTATGTGATTGAGAACAAACACTCAACCTCTTGAGTGGTAGCTTTCTTTTCTGTATAAAGAGGAATAATAATTAACTTAGAAATTATTTTGATTAAAAAAACATGGAACATACTTAGAGTCTACTACAATGCCAGCCACCTAATAGTTAATATCAATGTTAATATCAATCTATATAAATATATGACATATGCTTAATATTTACATACTAAGATTTATATGTCACACATTAAATATATATAAAACAAATTGAATGGCACTTTTCCTTTTGCCCTGGATTTAGTGCCTGAAGCCCAAAGCCAAAGACAAATTGGTACTGAGTTGCCTACATGCATAACAGAACTCATAATAACTGGATCCTGCCAGCTCCTACTGGGTCATACTTCTGGACAGCAGAACAGCCATGCTATCAAGTGCCTAAAACAAAATATTCCAGTATCCCCTTTCTGATTAAAAACTACGACTGGAAAGAAAAACAGTTAACTGAGAATGGTTGAACTCTTAGGGACTACAGTGTTTATGGTTAGAAAGAAGGTGTTCCTCTACTACTTTGCAATGCTGTCACAGTGATAGAAGCACTCTTCTAGAAACTGGCATTGTCTGAAAGAAGGAAAGACTTGCATTGCATCTCTGTTCCATGCTAGATAACTTAGGAACCACAGAATCAATTGAGGTGAAAGTATGATTTCTTTGAAGAGAATAACTTGCATTTTCTGAAGGTTAGGGGTGCATAAGAGTATAGAGACGAGGGTCCAGTGGAGATTTCTGAAGACGAGAGACTTGCTTTTGACAACAGGACAAAAGGAATCACAATATCATATACCTAGGAAAAAGATGGGACAATTTCCCAACTCATCCCAGTTTCCCACAGCCCTTAAGAAGCATTGATAAAGAAATCAGTTATTCCTGATTCCAGAGAGACCAGCCCTTTGAGGTACCCTGTACTGGCCATGTCTTAAAAACAAAAGAACATGTTGAAGGCATGGATCACTAGTAAGATGTGAAGAGAAGCATGACTGCCCTCTCTGAATGGGTTAGCCAGTGTAGAGAGTGTTTGATTAAAGCTGATCACTGCTTCAACAAAAACTACATGCATTAACCATGTGGAAGCCAATCCTTTGGCAGAAATGTCAAAAATGAACAGAACTGACCAAGCCAGAGTTAGATTAGGGATATCTCCCCACAGTTAACAAGCCTGAGAAAATTGTGTCTTCCTCACCTATTTCCCTTCCCATCCTTCATACAAGAAGTGTTAAAAGGGAACAGCTACTAGATTAGGATGAAAAATGAAAGTGAAGGCCCTTTTCAACTTCAGATCTCTTTGAGCCACAGGTTAAGTGTGTGCTGAGGGAAGTGGTGAATGATAATAATGAAAATAATAATTAATATTATAATAGCTAATACTTCTGTCTCTTTCATTCTATACCAGGCAATATTCCACATTCTCCATTTATAGAAAATCACAAGAGCTATATGATGTAGGCTACTTTCCTATCTCCATTGAATTGCTGAGAAAATGGAGCTCATTTGAGTGTAGGTAACCCAAGAAATCAGATGTAATAGACAGGGGTTTTTGGATTCAAATTAATAGAGTCTGGTTCCAGTATTTGCACTCCTAAACTGGAGTTCAGAATTGTAATATGGACTGAGATTTTAATATTCAAAATGTATACAGATATTCACTAAAGGACATGAGAAGATAAGTTGACAGAACAACTTTGAAGACAGATATTGGAGAAAAATAAATGCATCTCATATTTATATCTCATCAAGTTGGCGGCTCAATAAACTCTCAATAAGCTGTTTTTTAAAGTATAATATTTATGATATTTAGTACACACATATTATATAACATGTATATTACAAATTGAAGGCTCATAAGGGCACCCAATAAATTTTTTTAAAAGAATAATGTTTGCTGATATAACAATAATTACTGTGTATCATTTTCTACTATAATGTGTAACATATGTGAAGTTCTATGCAAATGTTCATAATTGAAATTATTGATCACAATATATTGAATTTATCTTTATTTTATATATGTTCATCATGAGCTTTCCTTATTGAAAAGCCTAAGAAGATAAATACTGATGCATCCTCCTAAGAAAACAAATTCTCATGCTTTATATTTATGTCATTACAATGGAAGTGGTAGATGCTTGATCACAAGGGAAGTTTAATATTAGATTGAAGAAAATATTAAAAAATACAGAGACCGGCTAAAACAAGTCTATACAGGCACAGGGGAGGGTCCTGGTGACATGCTAGGTCTTCTCCACATCTAATTTTGATAATATGATTGATGATGTGATTTCTCATAAGTGGTGGAAAGAAGCAACATCAAAACTAATCACATTATGCTGGCATTTGGAAGTCTAAATAAAAGGTATGTGAACTCATTACAGGAAGATATTTTTTCATTTGAAATTTAAATTTACCAGCCCATCCATATTTGTCTGGAAAACTTGTGAATTTGTTTGTAGATGAAAATGACCAGAGTTGAGCAATCAGTTCCAACTGATTACAGTTTATAATAGGCAGCCCAGGGACTTCCTGGCAGTTAGAGAACTGCCTTTACAAATCTCAAGAATAGGGAGGTTGATGCCATGTCCTAAGTCTCTGTAATCATGTTTCTCTCTCCCTTCAAAAAAAAAAAGAAATGACCCTCCAGATGCTAGTGGAATTTCTCTTTGCAAATTGAGCATCCTCTGTAGTTTGATTTTTCTTTAAAATGGAAATATTTAAGAGTTTTTAGTTGAGAGGATATTGTGTCTTTATTTCATAGACGTTTCAGCGATACAGTCATGGCTGTGTGGCTGTCTCTACCAAGGGGGAAATTAACTTTAATATAAAAACACAGCTAAGAGAACTCAAGAAGTCTATCATTTTTCCAATATGCAGTATTCAAACCCCACAGTTGCACACCCTACACTTAAGCTATCAAGAAATTTAGGCTATTTGAAATGTTACAAATGTGCAAGCAATACCCATTATCCTAGATGGGCGATACAATTTATGGAAGATATAATAAATAGAGGGAAATTTAGTATGTTTGTTCAATATAGAGTAGGTAATTGAAGAACAGGATCCAAAGTAAAACCATAAACAATAATTAGATAGTGGAAATGTGGAGAGTTGGCTGTGACCCACATAATAATACAGCTGAGCATCAGCAAAGACAGAAGCTGGCTTGCAGTTGAAAGCAGATTATAAAGGGAATGTATGTTTAATAAACATCTGGAGAAACTGTGATAATATCCGAAGAAGAATCTTCTGAAGAAGGGAACTCTCTAATCTTAACCTTACAATCTTAATTTGTGGAGGAACATATGATTACGTAGATGTTATTATGTACATCTGGAGTGGAGTTAGTGTGATGTCGCTGGGAACCTCAGCATTGAGCAAATTGCAATAAAAATGTGTGGAGTTGCTTTGTGCAGATAGTACTACTGATAGTTTCCAACTTAGAGTTCTCTTCAAGGTGGTTGTACTCCTCAGGGTCTTGGGTGCAAATAACAGAAAGAGAATCTGTCTGCTTTAAGGAAAAGTAGAATTTAATGGAGAGATATGAAAAGCTCACAGAATTACTGGGGAGTTTGAGGAAAGGATCTGAAAAATAAATAGGCCTAGGCAGCAGGAACAACGTGAAAAATGCACTGTAATCTCAGTTGTAAGACATATTGTCTAATTAGCTTGGACCACTGACTCAGAAGCCAAGCTACCAGAAGAGAACACCTGACTGGCTGATGGTTCAGTGAATGTGCACCCCTCATTGTACAGAACAGAAATGGTTAGAATATGGCCCTTGAAACTTTCCTCAGGAAGCATGTGCTTTTTGGTGTCCCTTATATAATCAATCAAATTGCAGGTATAATCATATAACAGATACTTTTGAGTGTCTATGATATAATAATACATAATGTAAAACATACAACAACAACACATAAAATAAAATATGCTGGGGGTGTCTGGGTGGCTCACTTGGTTGAGCATCTGTCTGCCTTTGGCTCAGGTCATGATCCCAGAGCCCTGAGATCAAGCCTGATATGGGGCTCCCTGCTCAGCAGAGAGTCTGCTTATCCTTCTCCCTCTGCCTGCTGCTCTGCCTACTTGTGGTCTCTATCTCTCTCAAATAAATAAAATATTTTTTTTAAATGCTGGACCACACTAGGATGCAAAAGTTCCACCTTCTATGAATTTCTTTTATACACGAATCATTGCAGGAAGTAGGAGAAAGCAGTACAAGACAGAGCCCAATAAGATAGCTACTACTATCCCCATTTTACATATTTTAGCAAAGAGAAGCCTAGGAAAGTAAAATAACATGCCTCATATGACATAGCCTGAAAGGAAGGAAATGAATGTCATATGTAATGTACAATGAGGTGGTTAGGGTGACCATAATTTATTGACCAAGTTGGGAAAATTTCGAGAGTGAAAGGATCGCCATTACTATTTATGACAGAACAATAGGTTTAGACATGAGTACCCTTGGCATATCATATCGTTGGCATATTAGAATGCAATAAGCCTGAGAAAAACAACTTCATACAAAGGACACAGCTTACTGGCTTTTCTCACTCTAGTCAGAAGCAACCAGAACAGTGCTGCCCAAGTGCTGCCCAGAACTTTCTACAATGATAGAAATATTCTATTTCCATGTGCCCAATATGTGGAATTTGTCCAAAGTACAGCAGTCACTAGCCACATCTGGCTACTGATCCTTTGAAATGTAGCTAGCATGACTAAAAAGCTAAATTTTGGGATTACTTGAGCAAGATGGCGGAGAAGTAGCAGCTGAGACGACATCAGGTAGCAGGAGATCAGCTAGATAGCTTATCAAACCATTGCGAGCACCTACAAATCCAATGGGAGATGAAAGAGAGGAAGAACAGCAATTCTGGAAACAGGAAATCGACCACTTTCTGAAAGGTAGGACTGGCGGAGAAGTGAATCAAAAGCGACGGGAGAATAGACCACGGGGGAGGGGCCGGTTCCCGGCAAGTGGCGGAGCAACGGAGCACTAAATCGGGACTTTTAAAAGTCTGCTCCACGGAGGGACATCGCTCCAGAGGCTAAACCGGGATGAAGCCTACACGGGGTCAGCGTGGCCCCAGGTCCCGCAGGGTCACAGAAGGGTGTTTGAGTGTCACAGAGCTAGCAGGTATCGGAGCAGGAAGCCGGCCACAGAGACAGAGCCGAGGAGTGAGCTCTCAGCTCGGGGTTACCTTGAACCGGTCGCAGGCTGGGTGAGCTCGGAGCGCGGCCAGAGGCGAGGGAGATGGGAGTAGCTGGGGCTTTTCTCTGAGGAGTGCAGCCCCAAATCTCAGCTCTTTCGGGCCGGAGACTAGGAGGCCACCATTTTCATTCCCGTCCTCTGGAACTCTACGGAAAGCGCTCAGGGAACAAAAGCTCCCGAAAGCGAAACCAAGGGGATTACTTAGCCCGGCCCCTGGTAAGGGCGGTGCAGCTCTGCCTCAGGCAAAGACACTTGAGAATCACTACAACAGGCTCCTCCCCCAGAAGATCAAAAGAAATCCAGCCAAGACCAAGTTCACTTAACAAGGACAGCAGCGGAACTCCAGAGGAGGAGAAAGCAAAGCGTGGAATTCATGGCTTTCTCCCCATGATTCTTTAGTCTTGCAGTTAATACAATTTTTTCATTAAAGGGCATTTTCCTAGGGTCTTTACCACCCTTTTAGTATTTTATTTGCTCCTTCATATAATCTTATCTGGAAAAAATGACAAGGTGGAAAAACTCACCACAAAAAAAAGAACAAGAGACAGTACCAAAGGCTAGGGACCTAATCAATACAGACATTGGGAATATGTAAGATCTAGAGTTCAGAATGACAATTGCCAAGGTTCTAGCCGGGCTTGAAAAAGGCATAGAAGATATTAGAGAAACCCTCTCCGGAGATATAAAAGCCCTTTCTGGAGAAATAAAAGAACTAAAATCTAACCAAGTTGAAATAAAAAAAGCTATTAGTGAGGTGCAATAAAAAATGGAGGCTCTTACTGCTAGGATAAATGAGGCAGAAGAAAGAATTAGTGATATAGAAGACCAAATGACAGAGAATAAAGAAGCTGAGCAAAAGAGGGACAAACAGCTAC
>PISX010020761.1:0-35086 GCA_004024625.1 Mellivora capensis | reverse complement strand
CCCCCCCCCCCCCCCCCCCCCCCCCCCCCCCCGGGATTGAGGTCTTGTGAGCTTTCTCCATCAGTGACTGGGAATTTAGGTGGAAGGATGCTGTTTGCTTAAACTAGCCAGTCTACATGTGGAGTGTCTTTAAGCCGCATTTTCTCTGTTTACTAGTGTGTGTGCCCGGCCCGACCAGTGAGTAGATTGTTCCCAACTCTGTCCCTGAAATCAGAAACAAGTAAAAGTTAAGTGACTATTATTTTTACGTGTGCAGTGCATCTTCAGAGGGCCTAGCTAGACACTAGAATTCATGGTGGGTGTTTGGGTAACATACTGGGACTCTGTGTCTTCTTTGATGGAATCTTTAAATAAAGGCATTGGAGAGCACTTTTTTCTTTTTTGAATCTTCATATGGAACAGCATACCCCAAATCCTCATCAAAAAGGACAAGACATAAACTTTTGTGCTAGAGGTCAGTGGCTCATTTAATATTTGTTCTCACGCTGTGAGAACTGTAGAAATGGCCTTTAAAACTGAGTATTTACTCCAGTTTTTCCCCAATGTTACAATTGTGTATGTTGGTTTGTTGTTGTTTTTAGGATTTTTATTTATTCAAGAGAGAGTGAGAGAGCACTGTGCTGGTGCTCAAATGCAGGGGCAGTAGGAGGGGTAGAAGCAGGCTCCCTGCAGAGCAAGGAGCCCTATGAGCTGATCAAGGAGCTCTATGAGGAGCTTGATCCCAGGACTCTGGGATCATGACCCCATGATCATGAGCCCACGAAGGCTAATGCCCAACAGACTGAGCCACCCAGTCACCCCGTGTATGTATATTGATTTGTATTCTGTAATTCAGTTAAAAACTGAGATTTGCACAAGTAACCAATCTCCTTGGAACTGTATTTCCCTAACTTTTGAAAGTAAGCTTAGTAGTAACATTATTCTAGGCAGATTATTAAAATAAACATCATTAAGGGATTATTTTAATGAAATGATAAAGTTATTTTTTACTAACTCAATATTAAAAATAATTTATGCTCTAGCATCTTGTATATATAGAAGCTTAGTATGTGGAGCTGTCCAAGTAATGGAAGTATGCTACATACTTATAAATAACATGCAGGGGACTAGATGAAATTTAGTGCATTGTAATTTGATCTTAAAAGGTGTTAAAAAGCTATTGATATTCTGTACTGAAAGCATATTTATAATATCACAGAACCTATAATGTAATTGTATTGATCAGTTTACTGTTATTACCAGATATTACATTTTTCTGTGTTTACATTTATATATTAGCGAATGTGACATTTAAAGGTCACCTGCAGTTTATAAATTCTCCCTCTCTTCTTTGGCTTTTAAAATCTCAATTTAATAAGTGGCAAGTGATATTTTCTCTTTCCCAAATCTCTCTCTCCCATAGTTTCATTTTAAATAGTATTGTAATCATAACAAGGCTTAACTGTTATTAAATGGTATTCCTAATAGAACTAAAATGTCAAGAAATAATCTGTCAAATTCCATGCTTTCATCCATTGAATTTGGAAAATAATAGGAAAACCCAGAAATGTCAAAATTCAGTTTGAAAGGCAACTTGTCATAAATTCACTTTCTTTAAATCAGTGACACAGATTTAAAAGTCTTGCTTCCCTGGACGGCAAGGTTTTTAGTCCTGCCCTCAGACATAAAAACGTAACAATGAAGTGAATTGTGCTGACTCTATGTAGGCGCTGTTGTAGGAACTTTACTACGTAAGTTAAATGACCTCATAAGGCAGGTACTGGTATTTTCTTTTCGCGGATAGGGAGAAGAAAAAGACAGAGCTATGAATGATACGTGGTAGAATTGAACCCAGGAACTGAGTCCTTACTCATAGGGTCCTCACTCATAGTTGCTAAATGCACAGCCCGGTAGGTTATTATGCATGGGAGTTTATCCATCTGACTTATTTTTTACAGTTTGTTTTAAAAAGACCTTCCAGTTACAAACTGCTATAATAACCTATCAACCTAAAGATGGCAATTTTGTTTCTTGCAGAGAGTTGTGACATGTACAAGTCCCTCTTGATTATATCTTATACAGTATAGGTCTACATGTAATGGGGAGAAGTCTAGATTCTGAGACCAATATTGCAGGATTTGCAAACCAAGCATGAAAAACATTCCTTAGTTTGATTACAAATGGAAAAATGGGCCAAATCTTTTAGATATTCAGGTAGAGAGTGCTATAAAGAAACAAATTTGGTGGGAACACGAAGGTAAATTAAGCCCATTTCTTTTTGGGTCTTGAATTATTTAGATGGGAGAAAGGCAGATTTCAAAATTGAGGATAGAGTTGAGGGGTGTCTAGTTTGGCGGATAAGGGAAGCACAAGGAAGCCATTCTGGATTTTGTGGAAAGCATGGGGAAGTATCCACCCTCTACTGAGAGGGAACAAAGAAAACTGGTATTTGGGGAATGTAGGGAACCAGCTGAATCAGCATCAGATAAGGCTGGAAGTAAGTAAGATGCTGAAGACACTTAGGGAACTTTTGGGAAGACTTTAATTATGTTCTGAAATCTGGGACTTTGAGTTCCCTGCTGCCTCCCCTTCCCCCACCGTTCAATGAACTTTACCAGGAAGGTGGAATTGACTAAGGGGCAAGAATTATGGGGTTGCTTGCCTTTGGATCCTGGTAGTTTATCAAGTGTCCCAAGCTCTAAATCCAATTTACTTAAGTAGTTAGTGGAGAGGAGATTGTCTTCTTAAGTAGTCAAGGTGGGGATCATTGGGTAACTAGTTAAATTTATCATCAAAATTAGGTGTCACAGTTGAATGGTAATTGAGGCATATCCTGCAGGGGCTCTCAACCCTGGCTGATCATTAGTTACCTCTAATTTATCATTTAACATTTTAAATAATACAAATGCCTACTTCCCTTTCTCCAGGATTCTAATTCATTGGGTTTGGAGTGGAGCCTGGGCATCGGTGTTTTAAAAGGTGATTTTAATGCCCAGCCAGGGCTGAGAACTACTAATCAACGATCTAAATCATTTGGTACCACTGAACTCATTTGATCTTAAACTCTTTTGATGGCAGGTACTGTATTTTAGACCTCTCCAGACCAGCCTGTCATTAGTGATCGTCCCTCTTACCATGAATGCATTCTCACAGCAGGTGTTCGAATAATTTATTAAATTGAACATTCATATATATATATATATATATACATATATATACATATATATCATACTCACACATACACAAACATGCACGCACTAAATGAGGTCAAAGTGAAAAAGTGAAAAAGGGAAAGACCGGTTTAGTAATGAGAATGTATAGTGTGTGGAGTGGAAATGAATGAGATCATACGAATATTGGGTTCATGGGATAGTGGGTATGCTGGAATTTTAAGCAGATTTGCGGATTTGACCGCATGAGAATACTTTTTTGTTTTGAAGAAGCATTTGATAGACTTGCCTAAACGAGTCTCTTCTGTGTTCAGATATTTTGAAAAATTTGTTTTTCCATTGAGACCAGCTTCCCAAATCTGAGCAAGATAAGAGTAATAATTCCATTTTCTGATAAACTATGAGGCCAGCATCTAAAAATTTGTACAGTAACAAGAATCTGGCACGCTATTGTATGGGCCTAACATACATGTGGGAAAATGGAGAAATGGAGAAATGGGCTGGAAATCCTAAATTCTTGAAGACTTCAGTTTTTGATGAAGGCTTCCAGATTTTTAAGGTTCCTGTGTACATGAACTAGGACCAGACTGGATTTCCAAAATGCTTTTCAATTTATTGGACATGGACTTACTTGAGTGCTTCATTTTCTGTTCAGTCCTCTCCTAGTGTGTGGACTGTATGCTCTCCCCAGCATGTGAGTAAGACAGACTCCCCACCAGCAGGGCACCTGCTGCAAGCTTGGTTTTGGTTCTCCTCCTTGACTTGAATAGAAGAGCCTCTGGGTTTGCAGACACAGGGCTTGTGGTGCCTGCCGTGACCCATAGACATGTTTTTTCAATTCTGCTCAGTATCACATTTTTTAAAAAAGATTTTTATTTATTTATTTGAGAGAGAGACAGAGGTAGTGAGAGAGAGCACATGAGTGGGGAGGGGAGGGGGAGAAGCAGGCTCCCCAGTGAGCAGGGAGCCCAATACGGGGCTCCATCCTAGGACCCTGGGATCATGACCTGAGTCGAAGGCAGACTCTTAACTGGCTGAGCCATCCAGGTGCCCGGCCCCTCAGTATCACATTTTGACTTAGTTGCCGTGCTTAAATATTTTGAGGCTCATGCAAAGGTCCAGAGTTCTGCCTTCTTTGGGGGAAAAACAAATCAGAATTTCTGACAGTACTGGGCTTTACTTTTCCACCTCCCAACCGTCAGTTGGAGATGAGACATCCCTCTTGTCTTTGGAAGGCATCATTCTGCTCTATACTCGATTATTGCCTCACCAACAGTATGTTACCACCTCAGACTTAACTTTTTACTCTGTCATTATTTACTTATTTATGGCCCATTGTTGTTCTTTGGCTTGCTGTAGGTGTTTGGGTTTGTGGCCCCTGGATCTTCTCTTCCCCATTATGCCTCTTTCTCTTCCTTCCTATACCTATCTCCGTCCCCCACATTTCTCTTTCCCCTCCCCACACCTCCCTTTTGCCTCCCTCCCCATGCCACTTTCTCTCTGTCTCCCCACCGTCCCCCTGGTCCTCCCCCTACCCCCATCCTGTGACTTATACATAGGATTTGCTGACCGGGGTTGGGGCTGCAGTTCAGTTCCTCTGAGCTAAGTTAATTGCCTCATGTGCAACTGGGAGCGACAGCCCTGATTGTAGTTGGGAGAATGTGCTCAAATGGCTTAGTTAACCAAGTATTTATCTATCCTCATTCCCACACCATTCTGTATCCTAGATCCTCTTGGAGGAAGTTGGGGAAATGATCATGTCAGATTTTTATGAGACTGTTTTCTGAAGAGTTTGGTCATGAAAATCATCTGAGGTATCTATTAATAATGCAGGACTTTGTGTCTCTCTTGGAAAGTGTAAAGCTCTATAGTCCAGTAGAACGTTCTGTGATCATGGAGGTGTTCTAGGTCAGTGTTTTCCAGTAAGATGGCCTGTGGCTTTTAAATACTTGAAATGTGGCTAGTATGTCTGAGGAATTGCATTTTAAATTTAAGTTTAAATGGTCACAAATGACTTAACCTAAGTGGACGGTACAAGTCTAAGTCTCTGATGATGATGCTTTTGGGAACCACTGCTGTAAAGCTTAGATCCCAGGCCGCCCTTCACCTGACGCTCTTACAGATGCGGTTGTCCTGTTGAGAACTCTGCCAGTCGGAAAGGGATCTTCATGTACCTTTTGGTATCCACAGGTGGAAGAGAGAGCCTTTAAAATCTTGAATCCTTCATCTGGGCATGAGGAAAATCCAGCCTAATTGTAAAGCAAGTTAAGGTCTGCTTCAGTTTGCCCCTTTGGTGTGACAGCCCGGGGATGCACCACCTCTGTTTCTGGTTGGTGGATGGTGGGCCAACGAGGGG
The DNA here is from genome assembly GCA_004024625.1 of Mellivora capensis. NCBI lineage: Eukaryota > Metazoa > Chordata > Mammalia > Carnivora > Mustelidae > Mellivora > Mellivora capensis. The sequence goes on along the minus strand of PISX010020761.1, from coordinate 29,581 downwards.
TATGAAGAAAACTCTGCATATTTTTAGTGAGATTTAAGATGCTTTTCAATGAGCTCATGCAGCAGTATGGGCCCCATACTCTGTATCTCCAGCCGAGCTCTCTCCTCTGAGCTCTGACCTCTGTTCGTAGCAGTTTCCTTGACCCTTTTACTTGGATGCCAGGTAGGTATCTGACCCTTAGCTAGCCCCAAACTGAACTCCTGATCCTCTCCTCCAAATCCACTCTTCCCACAGTCTTCCCGTCTCATTAAATGACAGTGTCATCCTTCTGGTTGTTCAGGTCAGAAATGCTTGTGACGATCTCTGAATGCTCTTTTCCTTGGGATTGCCCTGCAGTCCGTCTGCAACTCAGAGGGACCCTCCTCTCACAATACGTGCAGAATTAAATTCTTCTTTCCGGCTTTTCTGTTAGCGTGCTAGGGTTCATAGTATTTTTTTTTTAAGATTTTATTTATTTATTTATTTGAGAGAGCGAGAGAGAGAGAGAGCAGGAGGAGGGACAGAGAGAGAATCTCACACAGAACAAAGGGGGGCTTGATCTCAGAACCCTGGGAGTATGGCCTGAGCCGAAATGAAGAGTCAGTCTCTTAGCTACCGGAGCCACCCACGTGCCTCAGGGCTCATGGTATTTTTGTGGGTTTTTTTTGCAATGGTTTTTAGTCCCTCTGTTTCTACCCCACACCCCCACTGTAAGTCTTTTCTCCACACAAAAGCTAGAGTAACATTTAAAATTCTAGGCAGGTCATGTCATTCTTCTACTCAAGATCCTCCATTGGCTCCCGTGTCTTTCAGATGGCCTATCAGGTGCTGTATGATGTGGGCATCTGTGCAAAACAAGGTTCCTGTAGCTGGCCGGAGACCCCTCCCTTTAGGCCTGCTTACAAGACTGGCTCTTGACTGGCACCCGGGAACTCAGACTTGTGGGGCGTTCCCACCACTCTCTGAAAAGAATGGCTTATGCAAATGGCTTATTGTTTATGCAAACAGGAGGGTTTATACTGAACACTGGCTCTTTTTCTGAGGTCTGGAATTTTTGTGCCTGCTAGGCAGAGGGTCCCAATGTGGCCAGCCTCCAGGGAAAACTGGGGATGCTGAGTCTGCTGATCCTCACTGGTAGAAAACACATCACAGGTGATGTCAAACCTCGTGTCAGGGCTGTGGGGGTGGGGGTGGGGTAGGGTGGGGTGGGGTAGGGGTTGGGGGGTGAGTTGGGCTGGGAGGGTGTCTACTGGAAGTGGATCCTTGGAAGCTCGTGCCTCATTTCCTGCAAACTCTATCTACCCTTGAGTCTTTTCCCTTTCTTAATTTTTGTTTTGTGTCCTTTAATGTCCTACATCATAGCTGTAAGAATGACCATATGCTGAGTCTCGTGAGTTGTCCTGGTGAATCATTAAACCTGGGTGGTGTTGGGGACCCCGGCATACCATCTCTTACCTTTCACACCTCCTCTTCCACCCCTGTCTCCTCTCCCCCAGCCTCATGACCTTGTGGCTGTTGTTCCAACAAAGACAGGCTCCCACTTCATGTGCTGTTTTCTCTGCCCGGAATAGTCCTGGACCTCCAGTTACGCGCCTGTCTGGTTTCCTCGTCTTTTCCATCTTCAGATGGTTCCTGTCTCCTGGAAACCTTTCCGACCACACTGTTTATAATTACCACCCCTCCAGCCATCCTTTGTATTGTTCTTTCCTGCCTTTTCTCCCCAGGAATCATCCCTTGCTACCACACAGCTGTTCTAACTGTATTTATCGTCCTTTTCTCCCTACTAGAATGTCAGTAATAAAAGGTAGAGATCATCGACAGTCCTGCTCGTGGCCGGCGCCCCAGCTCCTGTGAGAGTGCCTGGAACCTAGTGGCTGGGCATAAACTCTTCCTGAGTTAAACCGTTTACCGTGTGTCCACTACCATCTGCTGTGGTTATGTCTTGCTCTAGTGCAAACTACCCCACCATCTAGTAGCTCAAGATAACTCTAGATCCACGAAGAAGGCTCAGTGTGATGTTTTCTAGGTCCAGGATATTCTAGATTGCATAAGTCTGGTGCATTGGCTGGGGTGGCTTGAATAGCTGGGGGCTGGTTGCCCCGGGGGCCTCTGTCTGGAGCCTTGCTTCTCGATGTCAGCTGGGTGCCTGGGTTCTCTCCCCTCAGTCTTAGCATTTCATGCTCTGCTGGGGCCTCTTCCCATGGCCTCCAGGGCAGGGTTGTTAGACTTCTCAAAAGGTATCTCAGGGCTCCAAAGGACAAAACTGGAAGCTTCCAGGCATGCTTAAGGCTTAGATCTGCCACTGGCATGATGTTTTCTGTCATGTTCTATTATTTTTTTTGAAAGATTGACTTATTTATTTGAGAGAGAGAACGAGCGAGAGGGAGAATAAGGACGGCCAGAAGGAGAGGGAGAGGTAGTCTCAAGCAGAGTCCATGCTGAACGCAGAGGGCTCGATCTCAGAACTCTGAGCCGAAACCAAGAGTCTGATGCTTAATCGACTGCATCCCCCAGGCCCCGCTGGCATGTTCTATTAATTAAAGCAAGTAACAGTAGAGCCCAGGGTGAAGGGAGAGGTTTGTACAAGGAGCTGAATAACAGTAGGTAGCGTTCTTCGGGAGGGGCTGCCAACGTAACAGGTCACATCCTTGGTGATACGAACAGGTAGATTAATCAGTTGCTGTCTCTGGTTTTGATGAGTTTTGCAGCCTCCTGGCTGCAAAGGGCCAGATGTAAACAAGCCACTTTTACTCTAGGAGTATGTTTCCTGAGCTACAGGAGGGACCAAGAATGCTCATTGTAACAGGAGATCCTGATGCTGTTTTGAATGATGATGGGGAATTTGCAAGGTGGAAAAGTGAGACGAGGCATCTCAGGTGGAGGGATCAAAGTGAGTGGGCATCAGCTGGTTGAGGGAGTTGTGAAAGGTCAGGCCCAGGGAGGAGCGGTGGTGCACTGGGTCACTTGGACCACATAGTGACCTTGGGTGACACCCTGAGGGATTTTCATGGCTTCCTAATGTGGCTGTTGGTTTTATTACAGATACATTCACATTTCACTCAATGTGCATATCTAAAAGTATTTGCATGGACTTAAGAAATGGAGATGATTTTGGAAAATTAGATTAGAAAAATAGATACTTCTGTAAAGCCTCATTCAACCCAGTTGGTTACCGTGGTTCTCATACCTTCCCCAGATAAACTGCTTTCAACAAGATCATGAAGATGTGGTAGTTTGTTACTTTTCATTCCTTTTTTTTTTTTTTTTTAAGATTTTTGTTTTTTTTAATTTTTAAAAAAGATTTATTTGAAAGAGAGCACAAGCGGGTGGAGGGGGAGAAGGAGAAGCAGACTCCCACCCCCGCCCCCACTGAGCAGGGAGTCCAATGTGGGGGTCGATCCCAGGAACCCGGAATCACCACCTGAGCTGAATACAGACGCTTAACTGACTGAGCCACCCAGGCTACCACTTAAAGACTTTTATTCTTTAAAGTTTTCTTAATAGTCTCTCCATCCAGTATGAGGCTTGAACTCATAACCCTGACATCAGGAGTTGCATGTTCCACCGAATGAGCCAGCCAAGTGTCCCTCATCCCTAATTCTGACGATCTTTTAGAGCTCTGTCTGCCCACGAACTTTCCAGGATTTTTAAACCTACGTTTCTTCGCAGCCTGCAGGTGCTCCCTACAGGATTTTCATGCGTGCTAGTGCATCAGGCTCTGGCTTTGCTCTCAATGAGATCTCCTCTATTCTGTGGCATCAGCTACCCCTAAATACCCACCTCTGCCCCTGAGCTTCCTTAGACTCCAAATCCACCAGCCTCCGGACTTTGCCACCCGGTGTCCCACACACAGTTGAACCCCAGCCTGCTCTCTGTAAAGCTGCTGGTTGCCATCATTCACCCCAATGTCTGATCCGGAAACCTGGGCATACTTCGTTCCTTGGTGATCTTTCCTCCCTTAGAGCCCACCCTCTGTCTAGTTGGTTCAAAGGTTTCTTCAGTTCCAAGTGTATCTCCTGCATCTGCTTCTACCCCAAAGCCATGCCATTGCTCATCTCCGCGGTGGGGGACTGCAGTAGACTCTTAACCGGCCTTCCTGCCCCTGCTAGGTCTGGACTCTTCCAGAGCGTTTTCCATTGACAGCCTTGTAGCCACCAGTCTGGTAGTGGGTGAACTCCTGCTGCTGGGAATGTTTGAACAGTTCCCCGTGGCGTTTACGTGGAAAGGCAAACTTTGCTTACCTATCCCTTGATGCCCTCCTCATTCCTACCTGCCCTTTCCTGTTCTTTCACACTTTCCCCACCCCAGGTGAATCCTGCATCCTTCAGGACAAGTCTCCTGCTTCCTCTTCCCTAGGTATCTCCTCCCTCCCCGCCCCATCTCACCGTCCTCGGGCCTCATTGTGCTCTCTGAGCTCCTCGTGCTGGTGCTTTTCTTTTGGAAAATGCATCTTAGATTTTACTGTTCGGTGGTCGGAGTTTGCTAACTTGACAGACAACAGCCAGATGACAGTGGCTGATCACAGCAGAGGGTTCCCTTTCTGGGTGGGAGGTAGGGGTCCCATACACAAGGTCCCCTCCGCGCTGTGTGCTTTGGCCTTGGCGTTTTCTGTAGAGCTGCACTCTGCCGACTGATGAATCAGGAGAACATGGGGGAGGCCACAGGACATTTGTGGCCTGGCCTGAAAAGGGGCAGATCCGACTTCTTACTAGCATTTCCCTGCTAAGACCAGCCGTGTGCCCCATCTAGGTGCAGTGGGGTTAGGAAAATAGTCCACTTGGGTAAAGGAGAGCCACTGGCCAGGCTCTGCCTTTTATTACAATTATTAGGTCTCCCCACTCCACTGTGAACTATTCAAAAACAGGGAATTAAAAAAAAAAATTTCCAGTCCGTGTTTTTTAGTGTATATCTGACACCCAGTCTGCATACCATAAATCCTTATGCAATTATGTTAAGTTTACATTGCTTCCTTTCATAAAAATGAGACTGACTTTGTATTCAACAAAGTTTTGCAAGTTTGAAATCTTTGGTGTTTTTTTAAGTCTAAATGCAACTTTTCTCTTGTCTTCAAATACCTCATCAAATCGACATTTACTGTCGACGGTAGTTTAGTGGCCCATTATATCTGCTGTAATGATTGTCTTAAATAACAGCTTCAGAATCTGACAGGTTGACTCACTTCTCAGATTTTTGAGACTGTGAGTGCTCTCTGGTTCTGGATTTTCAATGAAGGAATATCTTCTTTTTCCTTCCTGAGGATTTGTGTAGTACTCTTATATTCGAACAATGTTTGATTTTCAGTGTCTTACTCATTAATTTCATGTTGTCTTTTTTTTTTTAAAGATTTTATTTATTTGACAAACAGAGATCACAAGTAGGCAGAGAGGCAGGCAGAGAGAGGAGGAAGCAGGCTCCCCGCGGAGCAGAGAGCCTGATGTGAGGCTCAATCCCAGGACTCTGGGATCATGACCTGAGCCGAAGGCAGAGGCTTTAACCCACTGAGCCACCCAAGTGCCCCATGCTCATGTTGATTTTTAAAAAATGAATCTGGAGGGTGCCTGGGTGGCTCAGTGGGTTAGGCCGCTGCCTTCGGCTCGGGTCATGATCTCAGGGTCCTGGGATCGAGCCCCGCATTGGGCTCTCTGCTCAGTGGGGAGCCTGCTTTCCTCTCTCTCTCTCTCTCTACCTCCTTGTGATCTCTCTCTGTCAAATAAATAAATAAAAATCTTTAAAAAAAATGACTGGATTATCTTAATTCAGATGGATTCCTGATCTGTGTTGAGGGGCTGTGTCTGGGGGACTGCCAAATTAGGTCTGCCTCCTGGCTCTGGGCTCCACCATTCTTTTGATTGCTTGGACTGGAGCGCTTTTTGGATTGCAATGAGGTGGAATTTCAAGATAACCAAAGACAGTCTGATTAAAAAAGGTTCACTCCCAATTTAGTCCCTATCAGATGCAATGCCAAGAGTCATCCAGATAAATACTCCCCATACTTCTCCTGTCTTCTGCCTCAGGTGAGGTTATTAAACTTGCCTGGGGGGTCCTGGGCCCTGGAGGAATGGTGGCATGGTGGGAGGGCAGGGGGTCCACTTGGTCATGGAGGCGGATAACAGGGGAGATGTCTGCAACTCTTGGCTAAGCCCCTGTCAGCAAGACCAGAGAACTGTATGAACAGGAGAAATGATCAAACCCATTTTATTGCTTTGTTTTATTTCTTTCTTTTTTTAATTTTTAATTTTTTTTTAAAGATTTTATTTATCTGTTTGACAGCGAGAAAGAGAGTACAAGCACAGGGAATAGCAGAGGGAGAGGGGGAAGCAGGCTCTCCACTGAGCAAGGAGCCCGATGTGGGGCTTGATCCCAGCACCCTGGGATCATGTCCTGAGCAGAAGGCAGACATTTAACTGACTGAGCCACCCAGGTGCCCTGAAATTAGGGATTTATGGGGACTGCTCGTAATTGACTTCTGATGCCTTTTTAGGGAAATTTAGGGTAAGTGGTTTTTTAAAAAATCTTTTTATTTGTTTTTTAAATTGAAGCCTAGTTGACACAGTATTACCTTAGTTTCAGGTGTGCAGCACAGTGATTGGACAAATCTGTTTCTTCTGCTGTCCTCACCACAAGAGTAGCGACCCTCTGTCGCCCTACAATGCTATCACAGTACCATTGGTGATATGCCCGGTGCTGTGCCTTTCATCCCCACGAGACTAAGTTTTACTGGTACTTTATAAAGACAGGAAGCCTAGGAAGTGTGACAGAGGATGTACAGATATAATTTATGCTCCTTCCTCTTCGTAGAGAGGTGGCCTGTTTTGGGGAAGGGATGCAGAGATCGTGGGGTTCCTGACTGAAGAATGATGGGAAATAACTACAGTCCCTTAACCCCATCTTCACAGAAAATGTATGTTGTCTCTTCAGGGAGACCTTAGGTCTCTGATCAGTGGCTGCTTAGCTTGGTTGTCTATAAACGTCACTTCAATCTCTTGAGAGATGATTTAGACAATGATTTTGGGTCAGGCATTGTGTTTTGTGCTTGGGTTATAGAATAAAATAAGGCATAGTCCCTGCCTCCATCAAGCTTATAGAATAAAAGGGCAGAGAGAACAATGTAGACCAAGCATAGTGTGGTGCAGGGCCCTGGAGTGGTGGGCAAGGAGAGTGACTGAGCTTGGCTTTGCGAGGAGCAGGGAGAGATGGGTAGTCGTGCAGCCTTCACTTGGGGAGTGCTAGCTGGGCAGGGTTTTGAAGAATGAATGGATGTTTACCAAAGCAGTAAGGGTGGGGAGAGGCATTAGAGGGATGGGGTGAGAGGGCCATGGGGGGTGTGGGGGAGAGAGCGGGAGGTATGAGTATGGGGGGTTTGGTGGGGAGGGAGAGATGAGAAGCCAGCTTGTGCCTGAAGGCAAAGTGTTTGTTGTTGTTGTTGTTTTTCTGGTGGGGGATAGTATTATGGAACGGTTTCCAAGAGTGACAGTGGGAGGGAAAGGTGGGGAATGAGGGCCATGAGAAGAAGGCAGGGTCAAAGCCAGGAGTCTTCTGTTACAATGAGCTAGAGAGCTGGGGAAGTCAAGGAAGCATGCTGGGCAGGGTGGTGATATTGTCTGATCTGCCTTTTTGTGTGGCTTGCCCTGGAGGATGAAGACGGGGCTGAGACTAGAGGTGGAGAAACTGGTCCAGGTCCCTGCTGTGGAACGGAGGGTGGACATATTGAAGCAGAAGAGGGAATGGACTTTGAGATTTGGGGGACAAAGGGATCAGACTTGGGAGTGGATTCTGTATAGTAAAGGAAGTATGGGTGGAAATGGGTAGAGGGAGCAGTCTGAATTTTGTGTTTCATTGAATACTGTGTGTTCTAGGCATTGAAGCCTGGGGGTACAGGGACCAGTAAGACATGGTCTGTGCCCTCTGGAGCCCCATAGATAGGGGTAGGAGAGGTGGGGGACCAAGGACAGGGGAGTGTTGAGGGCCTGGCTGGGATAAGTCATGTGTCCATGGAGATGCCAGTCTTTTGCTTCACTTGCTTGGCATTAGATTAGAGCCTTGATTCAAGAGTGGGATTTGAAGGCAGCTATGGAAAAAATGTGGCCTCCAGAAATGAAGCAGTGAGTGTAGGTTGAGGAATATATAAACTATATTGATGGCTTTCGGACTTGAGTGATGGAGATTCACGGCGACTAGAAGCCCTCTGACTGCCCCTCCAGACCCATGCTTGTCCCTTCTATAGCCTCCTTTGCGACCCAGTGGGCTGAGGAGCGTAGACTCTCTGGCTCTGGGGCTTCTAGTTGTCCTCAGCTGTGGGGGAGGACCCAGAAGGAGAAGGGAGGGTGCAAGCTCCCCACTTGCCAGGTCACTGTGGGTTGGCTACGTCTCTTCCCTGAGGGAGAAAGCTCTTGTCATCGCCCTCCTCCCGCATGCTCCTCTCTCCACTGGAGATCTACTCCTTTCCCTGTCTCGGGTTCTGGATGATGGTAAGGGCTCACTGCTTGGTGCAAACTTTTATGAATAGTTTATTAAACACCTAAGTGCCTAATTTGTGTGAATCATCTCTTTCCTGCCAGGATTTGGATTAACAAATACACTAATAATAGGTTTTCCTTCATGATCCAGTATTCATAACATATATACAATTGAAATGTAAGTTTCCTGGGGATACTTATCCTTACTATAAATGATGCCTCTACTTTTTTAATTCTGTTACTTTACTTTTTTTTTTTTAATTTATTTATTTGTCAGAGAGAGAGAGCGAGCACAGGCAGACAGAGTGGCAGGCAGAGGGAGAAGCAGGCTCCCTGCTGAGCAAGGAGCCCCATGTGGGACTCGACCCCAGGACGTTGGGATCATGACCTGAGACGAAGGCAGCCGCTTAACCAACTGAGCCACCCAGGCGTCCCCTGTTACTTTACTTTTTAAAAGTAGTTAGGACATACTAATTTGATTTTACTATCCACTAATAGGTTAGGGCCCAGAGTTAGAAAACCACTGGGGCTACCTGATATTTAGGGGACCTAGGATTTGTCATCAGGTCAGTTGACTCTAGATATCCTTATAGCTCTAAAATCATGTTGTTTTTGGATTGAAACAAAGTGTGAGGCTGAAGGCAAATTCCTATGTCCAGTATGCATTACAAGGGTGTAAGTTACAATCTGTGGATTATAATGTCAAATTCCCTACATAGATAAGATTTGGATCGTGAGGCCTGAAAATGGCCAGCAGGTGAGCTAAGAGTCATCCACGCCTGCAAGTCCATATGGCTGGATAAAATCTAGAAGAAATCTCAAGAATTGTGTCTGTCAACCCATATTTCTTTCGTCAAGACATAGTAATAGTATTGGTAACTTTATACATTGGTTTCTGGATTGCTTCCTTTTGTAGCAAAGAATTGAGGAAGTGCAAGATGGCAAGATAATACTCATCTCTGTGTTTAGAGACACATTTGTAGAGATTCAGTGGGCTCGAGTTTTGACAGCAGTGTTAGAGACATTTTCCCAGAACCTTAAAAAAAAAAACAACCCCAAAAAACTAAAAAAAAAACAAACCCCACAAAAAGCCTGTACAGAAATTTCCAGTAAAAAGCTATTATTTATATAATTATATAACATATATTACATATATATTATATATGATACATAACATTATAAATAATATAGGTATATTTATATATACAATTTTGTTGTTGCTGCAACCAGATTTGCCTTTTAGATTTTTCCCTTTCTGTTCAGTTTTTGTCTGTGGGTGAAAAGGACTCCTGGGGAGTGTGAGGAGAGGTCATGCAGAGTCCCTCACTCTGTTGCTGTACTGGTTTCATGGGGCCATCATGACAAAGTTCTGTGACCTGGATGGCTTCACACGACAGATCTTTATTTTCCACATTCCGAAGACTACGGGTCCAAAACTAATGTGTTGGCAGGATCATGCTCCTTTCAGAGCATCTGAACGGGGAGACTTCCTTGCCTCTTCCAGCTTCTGGGGGCCCCAGATATTCCTTAGCTTATGGCAGAGTAACTCTAATCTCTGCGTGCATCTTTCCGTGGTCTTTGTCTCTGTGTCTCTCTGTCTCTGTGTGTCTTTTCCTCTTAGGAGGACACCAGTCATATCCGATTAGGGCCCACCCTTGTGACCTCTCGATTACACCTGTAGAGACTCTCTTGCTAGGTAAGATCACACTCACAGGTATGAAGGGTTAGGACCTCAGCACATCTTTTTGAGGGACACAGTTCAATTTATAACAATTGCTACTCTGTTTAAAGCAGTTTTTTCATCTTTTACACAAGAGACTTTGGGGGAATTCCATTGATTTCTGATTGCCTACCCTCTAGTATTACTCTTTATTCCTTACATTTTTGTTCCAAAATGGTCCATGGGTAATTTGCTGTCTGTTTTATTGAAAAACAAAGGTCTCGTGGTCTGCTATCACCTACTACTACTGTTTTCACTTCAGTATTTGGTATCTGTGCTCTTCCTCTTTTTAGCCTCTTCGGGTGACCTTTTTGAGACATAGGTTTGTTCTAAATTTCATCCTGGCTCCTTTCCTTCGCAGCCTGGCTTCATCAAGCATTGATAAAAACCCAGTGGCTTGTCTGAAACTGCTCTCATTATTGAGCCTCTAATTACATTAGCCTGGGGGGGGGGGCAGGAGGGATATTTTTGGTACCTGTCGTGTGCCACATCGCACAGTCCCTTTCCTTTGGGGCCTCGCAAGCCAGGCGCGGAGACAGGTGTCCATATTGAAAATGAAGAAATCCTCAAACAAATGCCCAGTGAGTTCTCTGGGCATTCAGAAGGGAAAGAGCTCCCAGTGGGTTGGGATGTCCCAATGTGAGAAATAGGGTTTAGATAACTGAAGGAACGAGGGCAAGTGTGTCCTATGGCAGAGATGAGGGAAATAGAACATTGCAGCAGTTCTCAAACTTCTTTGTCCCAACACCCTTTTTCACTTACATTTTAGAGGACCTGGAAGACCTTTTTAGGCAGATTATACCTATTTTAGACCATATTAGAAATTAAAGCTGAGAAAATGAAAAGCATATCTAATTGATTTAAAATAACAAAGAAACCATAACAAGTTGAGATCACTTATTGCTATAAAAAAAATATTTTTCAAAACAAAAGCAAAATTTAGTGAGAAAAGGGGCACTGCATAACGTGTTTCAAACCTCTTTGATATTTGCTTATCAGATAGTTTCTCAAATCTGCTTTCTCATCCAGTCTGTTGCAATGGGTTGTTTCGGTTGAAATATATGAAGAAAATCCTGCTTTGCAGAGATACGTAGTTGGAAGAGGGAGGAGCGTTTTTTTTTTTTTTTTAAAGATTTTTATGTATTTATTTGACAGAGACAGACACAGCGAGAGAGGCAATACAAACAGGGAGAGTGGGAGAGGGAGAAGCAGGCTTCCCGCTGAGCAGGGAGCCGGATGCAGGGCTCAATCCCAGGACCCTGGGATCATGACTGGAGCCGAAGGCAGAGGCTCAGTGACTGAGCCACCCAGGCGCCCCAAGAGAGGAGCGTTTTAAAAGCTTTTTCAGATAGTTGAAGATAATGCTTTCTGCATGCTACATGCAAATTCAACACATGGTTTCTTAAACATTTATTTTATAGTTCTTTCTTTCTTATGCATTTATTATATCACAGTTTCTGTGGGTTAGAAACCTGGACACAGCTTAGCCCGTCCCTCTTCTTAGGATCTTACCAGCTGTAATCAAGGTGTCAGCTAGGAGGCATTCTCAGGAGTCTTGACTAGAAAGAACCTGCTTCTGGGCTCACTCAGGTTTTTGATAGCATTCCTTCCTCGCAGCTGTAGGCCTAAGGGCCCTGGCTCTTACTGACTGCAGGCTGGTAGCCAGGGTCTGCAGTCTGTCCTCCTCTCCTGGAGGTCACTTGCAGTTCCTTATCATATATCATTTTCTAACATTTTCCAGCTGGACTTATTATTTCATCAACAAGGCAAGCAGGATCTCTAAAGCATATTGACCGGCAGGACAAATCTATAACATAATGTAATAATGGGATTATGATTCCAAACATCAGAATTGTGGGATTCATGATTATAAACATGTTAGTAAGTGACGGTTTTCTTAAAGGTTAGTTGCAGTGTAGGGGTCTGAAATTATGTCCATGAGATTTTCATAGTGTCACATTATAATTCATTGGTTTGTGTTGTACTTGGAATAGATCTGTTATCCATGCATGGTCTTTTAACATCCTATATTGTGGTTCACTGAGTTATGCCGGTCTTTCAAATGTTGACACGTTTCATTATACAGCTTCAAAAACCACATACATTGATATTACTGTCAAATCATCTGAAAAGTGTAGGTATTAGGGAACTATTTAGCTCATAGTGCTGGATACAGGTTTTTTAAAATTTTAATTTTTGCTTTATTATTGGCAACATATAACTGTCATTTATTTTGTATTAAGTGCCTTGGCTCCCATCGTTCCTTTTTGAGAAATATCCACTGAAAGCTCAAGGATAAATAACCATAGTTTGTCAGTCTTTCAAGTGAAAATGGTGCTTCATGAAAAAAAGTTAAGCTTAACTTATGTAATGATATGGGTGCTTTTCCCTGCGGTGACTACTCTGTGTGAGTATACACAAGTGCTTCACGTGTACTTTCTATTTCTTCACGTACCATGTCAAAAAGATGTAAATTCAAGGGTTGAGAATTGGGGCGCCTGGGTGGCTCAGTGGGTTAAGCCACTGCCTTTGGCTCAGGTCATGATCCCAGGGTACTGGGATCGAGCCCCGCATCAGGCTCTCTGCTCAGTGGGAAGCCTGCTTCCCCTTCTCTCTGCCTGCCTCTCTGCCCACTTGTGATCTCTCTCTGTATGTCATATAAATAAATAAAAAATACTTATTTTTATTTATTTATATGACATAGAGGGAGAAAAAGGGTTGAGAATTAATAAAATTAGAAAAATATTTATTTTTATTTATTTATATGACATAGAGAAAAAAAAGGGTTGAGAATTAATAAAATTTGTGCTGCTTCATCAAAGCTAGATTGACCCATTTCTTAAGCGAAAATAAATGGCAGTAAAGACAAATAAATGACTAGTACATTTAACTGCTTTTTATTTATTTTTATTTTTTTTTTCAAGATTTTATTTATTTATTTGTCAGAGAGAGCGAGCACAGGCAGACAGAGTGGCAGGCAGAGGCAGAGGGAGAAGCAGGCTCCCTGCCGAGCAAGGAGCCCGATGCAGGACTCGATCCCAGGATGCTGGGATCATGACCTGAGCCGAAGACAGCCGCCTAACAGACTGAGCCACCCAGGTGTCCCTAACTGCTCTTTAAAGTGTATTGTACAGTCTTACATTAGTTTCAGGTGTATGATGTAATGATTCAACAACTGTATACATTTCTCCGTGCTCATCACGATAAGTATGCTCTTAATCCCCTTTATTTCACCCACGCCCCTAGGTAGCCTCTCCTGTCATAACACAGTTTGTTCTTTGTATTTAAGAGTCTTTTTTTCTTGGTTTGCTCATTTGTTTGGTTTCTTTAGTTCCACGAATGAGTGAAATCATATGGTACTTGTCTTTCTTTGACTTATTTCACTTACCGTGATACCCTCTAGATCCATCCATATTGTTGCAGATGGCAAGATCTCATTCTTTTTTATGACCGAGTAACATTCCTCTGTGTGTGTGTGTGTGTGTGTGTGTGTGTGTGTAACCACATCTTCTTTATCCATTCATCTAAGCATAGACGCTTGGGTTTACTCTAGTCAACATGTTACTAGTAAACATAGTTACTAGTTACTAGTAACAGAAACATAAACATAGTTATAGTTACTAGTAAACATGTTACTCTAGTAAACATAGATGTGCACATATCTTTTTGAATTACTGTTTTCATTTTCTTTGGGTAAATACCTAATAGTGGAATTATTGGATCATATGATAATTCTATCTTTTAATTTTTTTAGAACCCCCCATACTGTTTTCCACAGTGGCTACACCAGTTTTCATCCCACCAACAGTGTATGAAAGTTCTTTTTTCCCCACATCCTTGCCAACACTTATTTTTTAATCTTTTTTATTTTAGCCATCGTGACAGGTATAAATAATTCACTGCCTTGATTCAGGCAAAGGTACCAGCAGTTGTTTGTTTGTTTGTTTTAAGGGCAGAGAGAGAGAGAGAGAGACTCTTAGGCAGGTTTCAAGACCAGCGTGGGACCTGATCCTGATGCAGGGCTGGATCTCAGAACCCTGAGATCATGACCTGAGTCAAAATCAAGAGTCAGGCATTTAACCAGCTGAACCCCCGGGGCACCCCACAGGTAGCAGCAGCTCTACCCAGCCCTGCTTCTATTACAGACAGTACAAGCGTCGACATAATTATTCCAGTGATAAAGCATGAGATTCCAGAAGGTTAGTCAACATGTTGACTATTTCAATGCCAGTGTTTATTGTCAGGCATTCACAGTAACAAATAAATAAAATAAAATAAAAACAAAATAAACATCTTCAATCAGTATCAGCACCAAATAGTCATCTCATACAAAAGAAATAGTAGGTTCAGTCACATCTGGGGATTAATCCATTTGTAAGGTACGATTATGCAGCTGGGATATTAACTCAGTCTTCACATTTGCAGATCAGTATTTTATTTGAGGAGTTGTTATATCATTGGGAAGTGCCACTGCCAGATTTTTTTTTTTTTAAACTGACTTCCCCAGCAGGCATCCAACAACGTCCGTGATGCAGGGCTTCCTGAGAGTCTCAGTTACTGGGTATGTTTCTCCAGCTAGTGCGGTACAACAGCTGGCCCTGTGAGGCGCTTCAGTGGCTTTTTCTTCTCCAGTTGGAAACGGGGTAGTGGGATTTGGCTTTTAAAGTTCTCATTGTGTCTGCATCTAAAAATATTCAGAGCATTTTCCTTTACATTCTTAGTGATGAATTTCAAATTGATGTTACAACTTACAATTGGAAAATATTCTGTTGCATCTGATACAATAAAGTAATATTACTAGTATCTGTAAGAACTAGGAGAAGATAACTTTCATCATATTTTTGTCTATAGTTTTGCCCAGTTTTATTTTATTTTTTTAAGTAGATTTTCTTCCCTTCCATGAATCAGACCTCGGTGTATCAGTTTCATTTTTTAAAATTAAAAATTATTTTTTAGTTTCTTTAGATGTCGAGGGTAGAGCTTTAGATTGAGAAAGCAGGTTTTCTAATCCCCAGCCCTTTTTTATATGTTGGCTTTTTAAAAATTGTGAAATAGGGGCACCTGGGTGGCTCAGTGGATTAAGCCACTGCCTTTGGCTCAGGTCACGATCCCAGGGTCCTGGGATCGAGCCCCGCATCGGGCTCTCTGCTCAGCGGGGAGCCTGCTTCCTCCTCTCTCTCTTTCTCTCTGCCTCCCTCTCTGTCTACTTGTGATCTCTGTCAAATAAATCTTTTTAAAAAATTGTGAAATATTCCTAACATGATATGGACTATTTTAATGGTTTCTAGCATACAGCTCTGTGGCATGAAGTACATTCATGTTTTTGTGTGACTGTCCTCACCATCCATCTCCAGAACTTTTCATCTTCCCCAACTGAAACTCCATGGGTTTGTAAGGTGTTATTCAACATTAACGCCCGGCTTTCCCTGCCTTCGGCCCCTGATAATTACTATTCTACTTTCTGTCCCTGTGGATTTGACTGCTGTAGATACCTCATAAGGGACATCATACAATGTTTGTCTTTGTGACTGGCTTATTTCACTTAGCATAACAACTTCAAGGTTCATCCGTCTTGTAGCCTGTATCAGAATTTCCGTCCTTTTCAGGTATGAGTAATATATGTGTATACCACATTTTGTTTATTCATTTATCCTTTGATGGGCACTTGGGTCACTTGCTTCCGCCTTTTGGCTCTTGTGAATAATGTTCTCTGAACATAGGTGTACAAATATCTGCTGGGGTCTCTGCTTTCAATTCTTTTGAGCACCCAGAAGTGAAATTGCGGAGTTATATGGTAATTCTTTTTTTTTTTAAGTTCAAGATTTTATTTATTTGAGAGGCAGATGGAGAAATTACAGGCAGGGCAGGGAAAAGCAGAGGGAGAGGGAGAAGCAGACTCCCAACTGAACAGGGAGCCTGATAATGGGACTTGAACCCAGGACCCTGGGATCATGACCTGAGCTGAGGGCAGACACTTAACTGACTGAGCCACACAGGTGTCCCGTTATATGGCAGTTCAGTGTTTAACTTTTTAAGGAACTGCCATACTGTTTTCCATATTGGCTACACAATTTTACATTCCTGCCAGTAATGTACAAGGGTTCCCATTTCTCCACATCTCTGTTAGCATGTGTTATTTATTTATTTGATGATAGCCACCCAAATGAGTGTGAGATGTCTAATCTCCAATTTTAAACCAATGATCCATCTTATAAATATAAAAATTAATAAATTATTTTAGAATGAAATATTTAAATTCTAAATTATAGTTTGTTACATTTGAATATTTAGAAATACTGAAGTTTGAAAATATTATTGTAAATTTGTGAAAGGACAAATAACATGTACCAATAACCTTTTGGAATTACCTGGGGGAAAATTTTGGCCTTGTGAACCTCCTAAAAAGGTCTTGAGAGCCCCTGGGGGTTCATAGACCTCTCTTTGAGAACAGCTTGCTGAAATACAGTATTGGGAACACTCTTTCCTTGGGTGGGTAAAGCTATTTCTCTTGGTCTATAAATCTATTTATTAAAAACTTCAGACTTTTTTTTTAACAATCTATGCCCATGATTTTATTCTTTTTTTAAGAAAAGAAATAAACATAGTTCGCCTGGGTGGCTCAGTGGGTTGAGCCTCTGCCTTCGGCTCAGGTCTTGGTCTCTGGGTCCTGGATCGAGCCCCGCATTGGGCTCTCTGCTCAGCAGGAGCCTGCTTCCCCCTCTCTCTCTCTGCCTGCCTCTCTGCCTACTTGTGATCTCTGTCTGTCAAATAAATAAAAAATTTAAAAAAAAGAAAAGAAATAAAATAAACGTATCAGTTGCCATGTAATTAATATTGGGAAGGAGAATGTTTTGTCATCTAACTGGGAACCTCTTAGGATCTGGCAACAAAAGATAGAAATAAAGTGTACTTTTATGATAGAAGTATTTCATCTGTTCTTAATGTTCTTTAGTGTTTAAAAAAACAATCTAAGGAGGATGGACATATCAGTCTTGAAATTAAGATTTCTCTGAAGTGGCAACTATAAAGTCATTTAAAATACATCGTGAGAACACCAGTCAGCCTTTGGGGCATTCTTCTTTCAGGATGCAGCAAAAGTCTCCATGGGATTAGATGATGGCGAGAAATGGTAGAAATTTGATTAACAGAAATATTACAGCGAAAGTTAGGGACCTTACTTCATATTTTAAAACCCAAATGTATCCTTATTTTAAATGACATGCCAAAAAAAATCAACATTTAAATGAGAATATTTCTTTAATTTTTTAAGTGGTCATCCATTGACCATTGGGAGTAATGGAGCTGAACTGGAGCTTCAGCTGAGGTCAGGGGTGGCTCACTGGTTTTCTTTCTTTCCTTTAGTACACAGTTTCCATGTTTAGGCTTTCTTGAGAAGAGCTTCTCTAAATATCATCTGTTGTCTCCCTGTGTGTAATTTATATCTTTTATATTTAAAAAAAAATCAAAGGTGGTGATCACCCATTTTATACAGTAGGACATATTTTGCTATACTTACAGATGCTATTTAAAAATCATAATGCCTTTCTTTAAACTTTGATTTTGGATTATGGAGAATAGATTTGTGCAGCATAAGTGTTTAAATAATATACGGATAGGAGCACCTAGGTTGACGTTCCAAGACAAGATGTGTAATCGACCAGTGCTCATTGGATGATGGACGTTCCATGACTGTTCATTGGAGAATGTGGACCATGTACCAGTGGAACGTCGACATCCGTGTAGCCGACAGGCTCCAGTGGCATGCCTGGCATTCTTGTTTATGGCCATGTGTTTAGGTAATAGTTGCATAACAAGATAACTTAGTATTTGTCTTTGTAACTAAAAACTGTCTGGAGAGAAATTTTAGTTTTTCCCCCTTTAGCTTTAACATCACAAGGAGCACAATTTCGAGCGTTGAATTTTTCCATGCAGTGCAGATGAAAACTGATTGGGGAGGAGGGGAAAGGACATGCACGTTGGGATAAAAGGTGGGGGTGGGCGCTTCACGTGGGGTGCTTCCATGCGCCCGGGCCCCTGGCTGCTGCAGCCTTAGTGATCAGGATATTCAGCAGTGTCCACATGGCCTAAAACCAAAAATTTTTTCCCTGCTTGTTTGCCATGCTGCCCCACGTCTGGGCCTTGGAATAGTGAGTTCATATTTGTAAGCATGTGGTAAGGTCTGGGGTTACACGAGACTCAGAGGAGTAGTTGGGATGATCCCTGGGCTGGAGGCTTGTCTGATGCTCAGTGCTGATGGGATCAAAATATCGGCCCCCTTCAGAGAAGGTAAAGTCCGAAAGAGGTTGAAGAGCCAGAGTCTGCAGTAAAGCCACGAGCTCAGATACTGGTGTGAAGGAACGTTTTGTGCGCTTTGAGTGGGGCCAGCCTTGCCTTCCAAGAGGGTTTGATGAACTCCGTGAATTCATTTCTGCAACAGGTGGCGTAGGTGTGAAGGAATTTGGCCGTGTTCACGAGGTACGGCCGGACCATACCTCACCTTCAGGGTTAACGTTGCGAGGACAGACCCGCTGCTTTGTGCCTCCTTCTGTGATTGGCTTGGCAAACGAGAGCAGGTAGAATGAAGCTTGACAACTTTTGTTTTCCTCCTCAAGATTATATCCACCTGGCTGGGTTAGGGGGCTCAAATTCTGAGGACAGATAGCTGAGAACATTGTAGTTTCGGGGCCTTTCAAGAATATCGAGAGTCCTGATTGCCTGGATAGAAGCTTTGTACCAAAGGCAAGAGAAGGCAGTGGTAATGATATGGGAAAGGAGGTCTTTTCAGTAGACTGACCGGGGCACAGGGTACAGGATACACTGGAAGTGGGAAAAAGGAAGAACAAAAAGTTAGCTTTTATAACCGAGACCTGTAAATCCTGTTGGTATCGGCTTTGATTTCTGTATACTTTATTTCTACTACTTCAGGCAATATTTAGAATAGAAAATACACTAACTTAGACTGGCTGGCAAAGAAAGGTGGATCGATCCATGTGGGGTTTTGGGAAAAGCCCTGGGGTGTGGAGCAGCTCTTCTGTGAATATGAACTAGCTCTGGAACCGTGGGCAGGGTCCTTGAACGCTCATGACCTCGGGCACAGAGGAGCTTATTTCTAAGTCTCCTTCTGAGCCATAAAACGATTTTCCAGTGTTTGATTTATTACACTGAAGTACACGTTCTAAATGGTAATCCCTACACGCTGCCAAGGAGTGGTTGTATGATGAGGTGACGCATTTACAGTTAACAGTATATATTCCCGTACACACGGCTTCTGAGTTCTGGATCTCAGGGGGGTTGCCCTCTCCCCTCAAGTAGGGGTAAGCCCTTGAAATTTTGTTTGCATCTTTAATTTATTTGGGAAATTAATTTTTTGAGATAAACATAATTCATCTCCTTCATTAGAATGTAACCTCCTTGAAAGCAAAATGCTTTGTTTTGCTCCCTGTGCTTGCTTGTTTGAATCCCTCCCAATAGCATTTCAGTAGCACTGTGCATACAGTAAGCGCCTAATAAAGCCTGCGAGGGAATACCTGGAGCCTAAACTTCAGAACAAAACATTATGAACTCCGCAATGTTGTAACATGAATTAATAAAGGCCTAGACCTATGATATTTTATTGCTGTTCTGAATTAAATAATGTGTTTGCAGTGATTACCTCTGGGGCTGCATGTAGATATGACTGAGAGGGTCAGTGGGCGGTCAGGAAAAGTCTCACAGTTACTGCTGTAGGAAACATTGGTAGGAGTTGGCTTATAATAGCATAATTTTGATTCTCTACCTTGTAAGGAAACAGCCATTTCCAGAGATGAATCTGTCCATAACCCCATGTATCCAGAACAGTGGTGCCCTGTGCTGGGTGGGTGGGGTGGGGGGGTCAAATCATGAAGTTGGGAATTTAGAGGCCAGAGCTGTCGGTAGAGAATGTAGAGAAGGAAAGAACACTTGTCTTGACTGGAGGTGGTTTTTTTTTTTTTTTTTTAAGATTTTATTTATTTGACAGAGAAATCACAAGTAGGCAGAGAGGCAGGCAGAGGGAGAGGGGGGAAGCAGGCTCCCCGCGGAGCAGAGAGCCCGATGCAGGGCTCGATCCCAGGACCCCTGAGATCATGACCTGAGCTGAAGGCAGAGGCTTAACCCACTGAGCAAGCCAGGCACCCCTAGAGGTGATTTTTGAGATGAAAGCTTTCTAAGGTGTGATGTGCTTGGCTTCTCCATTTAGTTTCTGTGGGCATCAGGGACAAGAGGATGAACAGGAGAAGCTTGGAGGAGGAGGGTGTGGGCAGTGCTGATGACGGGCAGTGGCAGACATGGTTAGGGAAAAGCAGGAGAGGGAAGAACCCAGCAAGAGGGGCTCCATGTCTGGGGAGGAGGGGGAACCTCTAGCTACATCAATAGCTCCCCAGACCTTCCTTATATTTTAACCCAGGATATTCACCGATGTTCATAGTAATAAATCTAACCCGAGGTTCAAGGGAATGGGAGGTTAGATCTTTGTTATAGGACTTTGGGTCAGAAACCAGTTAAAACAGATCTTTAGATACTTAAGTTTTTAATCAAACGGATCTCTGTAAACATAGTAACTGTACATATATTTCCCTGCCAATACCTTGATTGTCTGACCCTCTAAGGAACTGAGCTAAGGACACTGATGCTCCAGACAGCTGTTTAACGTTTGTATGTAAAAATCATAAAATTGATTCTTCATTCATCGGCTGGCAAACGTGTCAAAAACATGGCCAGCCAACGGAGACACAGTAAGGATATTGTATGGTTCCTACCCTCCTGTGGGGAAGTGTAGTTCGGTCTGACAGGGCCCATCACCGGTAAAGCGTCACGTCTCTGAGATGACCGCTGGCTTTGGGGAGCTGGAATTTTAGGAGTCCTCCTAGAAGAGGCGTCACCTGAGACCTCTCTGCTGCCTTAACTTACTGACTCAGAAAGTGATCTGTGAATGAAGTCCGTTGACACAGATGACTGAGAACAGCCTGACTTGGCTGGTGGCTGTCCCATTCTATCCTGTGTGCTCCTCTGTCCTGGGGTGTCCTTTACTTCAAATCCAGTGCTGACGTGGGGATGAAGGGGAGGTTCTGGAGTTGACCCAGGTCCCCACCTCTGCTGTCTACACACTTCCCTTGTCTGTACTGGTCTGTACCCCTCGTATCTTTCCCACTAGATGATAAGCTCCTTTGCGGGCGTGATTGTGGTAGTGATACTGCTTTCCACAGGGGTGCTGCTGCTGGTCCCTAACGTCCTCCGCGCATTACTCAACACCAGACAGTGTGTACGCATTATCTCATCTGGTGCCGACAGCCTCTGAGCTGGGCCCTGGCATTCCCTCCTGTCTTACTAAAGGTGTCATTGAGACTTAGAAGGATTAGATGACGCTCCCTCATCAGTCCTCATCCCAGGGGAAAGAATGGTCACTTGTCTGTTTTTTATTTTGTTTTTGCTCTTTGTGTATGTGTGTGTCCATGTGATGTCCGTCCGTCCTCCCAACCACATGCTCAGCTAGGACAGGTTTTTGTTTGTGTAAGTAAGTGCGCAGGAAGTGATGGCTTCTGTTCTGCAAGGACGTGGTGCTCCCGGGGTGCTCCCTGTTCTGGTTGACGTTCTGTCCGAGGGGCCCCCGATGCCTCTGGGCGTTGAGGCATGGAGACGCAGGCCGCTGTTTGTCCTTCAGTCTCGCGCTCCTATCTTTTCTCCTGCCCTCACTGGTTCTTCTCCTTCGTCGTCGCGCAGCTCAGCACTGTCCCCGGTGCCTGCTGAGTGCAGGGTGGCCCGCTCTCACTCTCTTCCTTCTAGAGTCGCCATTGCATTCCAGCACTCCACACGAGGTCGGCCAACTGGACATTTGTTCTGCGTGTAAACCGACCAGGCATTTTGCGTCACTGGCCTGTTTTGTCCTTCCTTTGGAGCCTTATCTCTGGGTGGGGGTGGGTCAGGGCTAGTATTGGGCCATCAGTGGTTGCTGCTGGTTTGGTTGCTGGCACAGTTGGAGCTGTTTAAGAACCCTGGTCCTAGAGATGGTGCTGTATTCCATTAGCAACTGTTGATTTAGGAATAAAACAATTTCTCATTCTCCTATAACTTTACTTCCATTTCTGTGCTCTTTTTAAAGTAAATTATGATGAAGTTTTTATGAAATGTAGGTAGTTGCTACCTCAGACTTTGTTCAGAATAAATTTTGCCTAAATAGCTGTATTTTGTATTTTTAACTCTGACTTTGACAGTGCTAACGCTCCCTGCAATGGGTACTTTCAGTCTCGCTCTATAAAATGGGTACTAACACTCCTCAGAGGTTAAGGTTCCTGGTTTTTACAGTGGTCCTAGGTTCAGCCCCTAGTATGGGGATACCTCGGTTTGGAAACGAAGCATGACAGGGTTGTTATTTGTGTGGGCTCCGAAGTGAGATTCCTTTGATTCAGATAGAAGCTGCATTACGTATTAAGTGTGTGACCCTTGTGCATCTTACACTCAGCGTCCCTCTGTTCCCTCAGCTATAAGTTGGGTTATAGCATTGATGTGGAGGGTTAAGTGAGCTCACATTTCTAAAGTGCTTAGAGAGTGCCGGACACACACTAACAGCCCACGTGTGTCTTCAGTGTGATGTCCGTGTTTCTCAAGTAGACGTGGAGCAGGTCCAGCTGTGCGGCCGAGTCGTAGTACCCAGCATAAAGCCCAGCATGTAGTTTCCACTTAGAGACTTGTTGACTCAGTACATGAATGTATAAATAAATAGCAGTTTATGAAAGCTCATTAGTTCTTTATTTTTTAGTGAATAAATGGTTCTTCTGAGCTCAAGCTCTCTATTCGTGGGGTGACTGCTTTTGTTACTGAATTTTCATTGATTTAATTATGATCCATTGTTGATGGCTATAATTCTTTCTGGCTATAGTAGGAATAGGCAGGAGCTACAAGAAGATTCGCTTAGAAATTTCACAGGAAGTGGCTTTTGGTTCTGAGTTGTCCACCAAGTACAATGTATCTAAGACACTAATGTATGTGGTTTCATTATAATCTGGAAGTTGTTAAATATGCATAGTTTCTGAAATTATGAAAATTCATTACTGTGTGTCTCCTGATGCTTTATTTCAGATGAATTCGTTCTCAATTGGCAGCTAATAGTTGTGGTGAGCTCTTAAAATATTTATTGTAATTGCTTTTAAAATTCCAGACATAAAACCGTTCCCACGAAGACCTAAGTTATATCATAAAGGACTCAAAACTGTTTAGTTTGGAATATGTAGTGTGTAGGCTTTTTTTGGCTGAAGGGAAAATGTAGATTATTGACCCTCTGAAACCACTGATACTAGGAAAGCAGTTCAAAAATTTTTTTTTCAAGTTTATTTATTAAAGCAATCTCTACATCCAGTGTGGGGCTCGAATTCATGATCAAGAGCCACAGGTTCTATCAGCTGAGCCAGCCAGGAGCCCGAAAAGCTGTTCACATTTTAATCCTCCACTTGCTACTTGTTGATATTGATAAACAGGTATTTTCCTCTCCCTTCTGTGTAGGATGGACTTATGTTGGAAATGCTCTTGAATGACGTGGTACTTGAGTTTGGCGTCACCCCCGTCAGAGATGCAGGGCATGCCTGTTCTCAGGCTTTGGACTGTGACACTTCCCAGTGCTTCTGAGAGCCAGGCCAGACTTCAGTGCAATGGGAGGGGCTGAGAATAGGTGTGCTTATTTCTTTTAATACCCTATTCACCTGGTTAGTGCAGCCTGTGATCATAGACAATTCCTGTTGTTTGTTTAGTAGAATCAGTCTTTGCTGGCCCCCCAGTCTTTGCTGGCCCTGTGGAGTTCCAAATCTGTTATTCCTATCCTGTGATTTCTCGGGCAGTCCTGGCCCTTGTTATAAGGAACCGTTGCTACATGGCTTATAGGTCCTCTGTTATTAAGTGGTATTTCCCTCATTTTCTAAAGTTTCCAGGTTATAACCCTTTTGTCTTTTCCTTCTGGGCATTCCTTTACCCCCAACCTCTCTTATCTTAAGGTTTCTAAAGTAGCAACTGGAATCTTGAGATTAACAACTCTGTCCTGATACCATCTAGGCTTTGGTCTGATTTTTAATATTTAACTTGAATATTCGACTCTTTTTAAAATTACATAGTAGCTTGAGGCACCAGAGAAGGATTGGTAGGGACTTGCCTCTCACTAGCAGCTGGGGTGCTGCTAGCTTTGAAGATAGAACTAACTCAATCCTTACAACACCAGAAGTTCCACACAGATCCCCTGGGGCATGATGTACCTTTGAATGTATCTCTTTGTGATCCAAGGCAAAAGAAGGGGAGATGAAGGGAATGGGAATCAGCATTTGAACTTATTTTCATATAACAACATCTGTTTTGTAAAGCAAGGGATACCGGTGCATTGTGGCAGCACACTTCTTTTTCCAATTAACAATAAAGTGTAGGAAGAAGCAGGCAGATGGTAGAGTAGAAGATCCTAAGCTGTCCTTGTCTCAGGGACAAACCAAGCTAGCAAGTACATCTATAAAACTGTCTCTGGAAACCACCTGAAGCCTGGAAGAACAGATCTCCCCCACTAGGTAAAGAAAGCCACATTGAAAAGGGTAGGAGAGCTAGAGACACTTTTGGGAACCAAACCTCTGACATGACTAACCGTAAGTGAGAGGGGCATCACAAGCATGGAGAAAGGATAGGAGCAGACCCCACACTGGGGACCTCCACTGGGAAGATGAAACCTCAACATCTGGCTTTGAAAACCAGTGGGGCTTAATTTGGGGAACTTTAAAAATCAGTGGGGCTCAACTCTAGGAGAATCAGAGGGCAATAGAAAACTGAGTCCCTACCCTTGAAGAGTCAGCATACCAAATAACTCGGGTCAAGACACAGTGGCTCAGTCGGTTAAGTGTCTGCCTTCGGCTCAGGCCATGATCCCAGAGTCCGGGGATCCATACCCACATCAGGCTCCCTGCTGAGTGGGGAGTGTGCTTCTCCCTCTTCCTCTCTCTCTGGCTTGTGCTCTCTCTCTCTCTCTCTCTCTCAAATACATAAATAAAATCTTAAAAAAAAAAAAAAAAGGATACAGCCCAGAAACAGAAGTTTGAAAAAGTTCTAGGGGTACAGGTATATGTGAAGGATATTTGTAGACTAATCTGAGAATATGTGCCAGAAGAGTAGGGATCTTCAAGAAATTTCTTTGGGAACAAAAGTGCTGGTGGGCACTGTTTCTCTTCCTTGCTCCCAGGCTAGATAGCCAGATGGGAGCCAGTGCTAACATTTTCTACCTTGCTAGCATAATGTGTCCTGCCCTAATTATCCCCTGCAAATCTGCCCCACCCGATTTGCCCTCCTTGGCAGGAATTCCTCCAAAGCAGCTCCTGCCACACCCAGTAGGAATCCCTGGCCAGGACTGTCACCACTCCAAATTGATTTCTGCCCTGAGAAGGTTGGGAGATAATCCTGAATACCAGGGCACCCATAGTTCTCCAGTAGGACTTCTTAGCTGGCTGAACGGGGGCAAGCCCAGCCTTTTAGTGCACCTGCTGTGGCGGAGAGGCTAATTGTAGACAGGTAGGTTGACTCCTGGCCCTTCCCACTAGTGAGCCTATGGTGGCTACAGATGGGCTTCTCAACCATGTGGGGAGCAAACCCTACCCAGTGTGTCCACAGCAAGCAAAGTGGGTCACTGCAGCTGGCTGGGCTGAAGGCATTTGTAGCTCAGCCATAAGAGGAAGGTGCACACAGCCTATATAGGGGATATCCATAGAACACCTGGTTTTCGCATCTGGGGGTTGGGGGAAGTTGCACTGTAGGGCACCATAAGGCCATTACTTTCAGGACTAGGAGACATAGCTGACCTACCTAATATATAGAATAAGCACAGAGAGTTAGACAAAATTAAGAGACAGAAGAATATGTTCCAAATAAAAGAACAAGACAAAAATCACAGTAAAAGGTCTAAACAAAACCAAGATAAGCAATATGCCTGATAAAGAGTTCAGAGTACTGGTCATAAAGATATTCACTGGACTTGAGAAAAGAGTAGATGAACTCATAACTGTAGCAAAGAGAAAATATAAAAAAGAACCAGTCAGAACTGAAGAATTCAATAAGCAAAATTAAGAATACACTAGAGGGAATCAATAGCAGAGTAGAGGATGCAGAAGAACAGCACAGTGATTTGGAAGATGGGGTAATGGAAAGTAACCAAACCAAACAGCAAAATGAAAAAAAGAGTAATAAAAAAAAATGGGACTAGATTAAGAGAACTTGGTGATATCATAAAGTATAACAAAGTTTACATTATATGGATCCCAAGAGGAAAAGAGAGTGAGAGAGACAGTGGAAAACTTATTTGAAGAAAAAAATAGCTGAAAAATTCACTAATGTGGGGAAGGGAACAGACATCCAAGCCCAGGAACATAGAGCACCCCTAACAAGATGAAACCAAGGAAGTCCATGCCAAGACCTATAATAATTAAAATGGCAAAAATTAATGATAAAGAGAGAATTTTATTTTAAGATTTTATTTACTTATTTGACAGAGGGAGATCACAAATAGGCAGAGAGGTAGGCAGAGAGAAGGGGAGGAAGCAGGCTCCCCGCTGAGCAGAGAGCCCGATGCAGAGCTCAATCCCAGAACCCTGAGATCATGACCTGAGCTGAAGGCAGAGGCCTAACTCACTGAGCCACCCACATGCCCTGAGAATTTTAAAAGCAGGAAGAGAAACGAAAGCAGTTACATGCAAGGGAAATCCCATAAGACTGTTAGATAGTTTTTCAGTAGAAGTTTTGTAGGCCAAAAGAGAGTAGCATTATATATTCAAAGACCTGAAAGGAAAACAAAAAACAAAAACCAAACCAAACCTACAGCCGCGACTGCTCTACCCGCAAGGCTATCATTCAAATTGAAGGAGAGGTAAAGAATTTCCCAGACTAAAGTGAAAGGAATTCATTACCATGAAACCAGCCTGACAAGGAATGTTAAAGGGAATTCTTTGAGTGGAAAGAGATAGCCATACCTAGAAATAAGAAAATTATGAAAGGAAAAAATTTTACTGGTAAAAGCAAACCTATAGTAAAAGTGTAATAGAATAGTCACTCATCAAGCCAGTACGGAGGTTAAAAAAAATTTTTTTTTTAAATTTATTTATTTGTCAGAGAGAGAGAGAGCGCGCGAGCACAGGCAGACAGAGTGGCAGGCAGAGGGAGAAGCAGGCTCCCTGCCGAGCAAGGAGCCCGATGTGGGACTCGATCCCAGGACGCTGGGACCATGACCTGAGCCGAAGGCAGCTGCTTAACCAACTGAGCCACCCAGGCGTCCCCAGTACGGAGGTTAAAACACAAAAATGGTAAAATCCATTGTATCTATAAAAATTAGTCAAGGGATACACAGAGTAAAAAGATGTAAAATATGACCTCATAAACATACAATGTGAAAGGGTGAGTAAAAATTTAGTGCTTTTGGAATGTGTCCATATTAAAAATCCATCAACTTAATATACACTGCTATACACAGAAGATGTTATGTATGAACAGTGTTAACTACAAATCAAAATCCTGCAATAGATATGCAAAAAATAAAGAGAAAAGAATCTAAGCAGAGCACTAAAGACAGTAATCAACCCACAATGGAAGAAAGCAAGAGAAGAAGAAAGGAATAGAGAATTATAAAAACAACCAGAAAACTGTGAACAAAATGGCAATAAGTATGTGCCTGTTAATAATTACTTTAAATATAAATGGACTAAATGATCAAATCAAGACATAGGGTGACTGGATTAAAAAACAAAAAACAAAACACATCCGTATGCTGCCCCCAGGAGACTCTAGACCCAAAGACACTGAAAGTGAAGGGATGAAAAGAGATATTTCATGCAATGGAACTGAGGAGAAAAAAACACAAACAAACTATGGTTGCTATACTGATTTCAGACAAAATAGACTTTAAAATAAAGACAATAAAGACTGCAGCAAGAGACAGTGAAGGGAATTACATAATGATTAGGGGATCAATCCAAGAAGAGGATATAACATCTATTCACTCAACATAGGAGCACTTAAACACATAAAACAAATATTAATAGGTGTAAAGGGAGAAATTGACAGTATTATAATAGTAGTAGGGGACGTTACTTACATCAATGAGCAGATCATCCAGAAAGCAAATCAATAAGGAAAAAGTGGCTTTGAATGATACATTAAACCACATGGACCTAACAGATATATGCAGAAGAGTCCATCCCCAAACAGAAGAATATATATGCTTTTCAAGTGCACGTGGAGCATTTTCCAGGGTAGATCACATGTTCGGGCACAAAAAAGTATCAATAAAAAAAGATTGAAATTTCAAATATGTTTTCTGACCATAGTGGTATGAAACTGGAAATCAGTTGTAAGAAGACAACTGGAAAAAAACACTAACATGTGGAGATTAAACAATATGCTCCTGAACAACCAGTGGGTCAACGAGTAATCAAAGAGGAAATAAGAAAAACACCTTGAGACAAATGAAAATGAAAACACAATGGTTGAAAATCTTTGGACACACAGCAAAGGCATTTCTTTTTTCTTTTCTTTCTTTCTTTCTTTTTTTTTTTTTTTTTAAGATTTTGTTTATTTGACAGAGAAAGACACAGCAAGAGAGGGAACAGAAGCAGGGGGAGTGGTGGAGAGAGAAGCAGGCTTCCCACCAAGGTGGGAGCCCAATGCCAGGCTTGATCCCAGGACCCTGGGCTCATGACCTGAGTTAATGACAGATGCTTAATGACTGAGCCACCCAGTAACCCCAGCAAAGGCA
Source organism: Mellivora capensis (assembly GCA_004024625.1). Taxonomy (NCBI): domain Eukaryota; kingdom Metazoa; phylum Chordata; class Mammalia; order Carnivora; family Mustelidae; genus Mellivora; species Mellivora capensis. Next base: position 657 of record PISX010020761.1, on the reverse strand, counting down.
TTTCTAAGAGGGTGGTTTATAAGAACACAGACCTTTCTCAAGGAATAAGAAAAATCTCAAAAAACCTAACCTTACACCTAAAGGAATAAGAAAAAGAACAAAGCTGAAGTTAGTAGGAGGAAGGAAATAATAAAGGTTAGAGAAGAAATAAATGAAATAGACTAAAAAGAAATCAATGAAACCAGAAGCTTGTTCTTTGAAAAGATAAACAAAATTGATCTACCTTTAGCCAGACTCATCAAGGAAAAAGAGAGACAGGACTCAAAAAAAAAAAAAATCAGAAATGAAGGAGGAGAAATCATAGTTGATACCACAGAAATACAAAGAATTATAAAATAATATTATATTTTTTGCCAACAAAGATAAAATTATATGCCAGCAAAATTATATGCCAACAGCTGAACAATCTAGAAGAAATGGATAAATTTGTAGAAATATGCAATCTTCCAAAACTGAATCAGGAAGAAATAGAAAATAGAAATAGACCAATACTAGTAATAAAATTGAATTGGTAATCAAAAAAGTCCCAACAAACAAAAGTCCAGGGGCAGATAGATTCACAGGTGAATTCTACCAAACATTTAAAGAATTAATAACACCAGTTAGAATGGCCAAAATCAGCAAGACAGGAAACAACGTGTGTTGGAGAGGATGTGG
>PISX010020760.1:0-34743 GCA_004024625.1 Mellivora capensis | reverse complement strand
ACTTTTGTAGCAACATGGACGGGACTGGAAGAGATTATGCTGAGTGAAATAAGTCAAGCAGAGAGAGTCAATTATCATATGGTTTCACTTATTTGCAGAGCATAACAAATAACACGGAGGACATGGGGAGATGGAGAGGAGAAGGGAGTTGAGGGAAACTGGGGGGGAGATGAACCATGAGAGACTATGGACTCTGAAAAATAACCTCAGGGTTTTGAAGGGGCGGGGGGTGGGAGGTTGGGGGAGCCTGGTGGTGGGTATTATGGAGGGCACACATTGCATGGAGCACTGGGTGTGGTGTAAAACTATGAATTCTGTTACGCTGAAAAGAAATAAAAAATAATATTAAAAAAAAAAAGCAGGATACCAAATTTAAAAGCAGTGCACTATAAATTCATGCCAAGATTAGCCTAAGATAAGGCAACCCCCTTGGAACATCTCACTTTATTTCCACTGAGCCCTGTTCTACCTCAGCCAAATGGGGGGAAATAGAGACAATATCAATGCCTTTCTTATAGATGTTATTTTTGTCAAACATATTATGTTTGTTATGTTATGCTTTTCAAAAAAGTTTCTAAAACAATTAATATTTGAATAAATGTGCTAGATAATCCCAAATCAAAGAGCTAAGAAAATATAACAGTTGGATTAGAATTATAAATTTGTCCATGTTTCCATTCATGTTACTACTGAAGTCATGTAAAGAAAGACACACAAAAGCCACATGGTTGGGAAATAGCTCAGAACTCATCCTACAGTCCCCAAGGCCAACTGGCTTTCCAGGTAGAGGGTGAGATGATGCATGCTGCATCAGTGTGAGACTACGTGAGACGATCCCCAGACAGGTGGGGGCCTCCCGCCTGGGAAATGTGTGTCCTCAACCACAGAGCTGAGAAGAGAACATCGACGAAATTCAGCAAACACAACAGCACAGCCAGGAAATTAATGCAGTTTCTACAGATGGACAACTGGTGTGTCTCTTCCTAGGTGAAGAGCAGCACATTTTATATATAAGCGTGAGAATCAATACTTTTATAAGTTATCTTCAAAATTATTATACCTAGAAGTAAACACTACAATTGATAAATTATGAATTAAAGGATTCCTCCTTTCTTCTTCCCCCCATCCATCCATTCATCCACTCTATTCACTGGGCATCTACTAGGTGCTAATTACTTCTTAATGATTCTGGTGCCTCCCAATGTGCCCAATCGTTCTGATGAAACAGCATCCAGAAACCTCACAAGAATCAACTCTTTTTTCTCCACTGAGCTATAAGGACCTATTCTAAATTTTTTCTTACCTTAAATTGCTACCACCGAATCTGGCAATGTGGTTTGTGCATCTCAATAAACATTTGAACCGAACAGAAAAAAAAAAAAGTTTAAAAAATTAGCAGAAGAAAAAAAATAAAATTAAAGAAAAAATTAAATTACCTGCAGGACTAAAGACTCATGGGGAGAAAGCCATGAATTCCGTGCTTGCGTTCTCCTCCTCTGGAATTCCGCTGCTCTCCTTGGTAAGTGAACTTGGTCTTGGCTGGATTTCTTGTTGATATTCTGGGGGAGGGGCCTATTGTAGTGATTCTCAAGTCTTTGCCCGAGGCAGAGCTGCACCACCCTTACCAGGGGCCGGGCTAAGTAATCCGCTCGGTTTCGCTTTGGGAGCTTTTGTTCCCTGAACGCTCTCCATAGAGTTCCAGAGGACGGGAATGAAAATGGTGGCCTCCTAATCTCCGGCCTGGAGGAGCCGAGAGCTTGGGGCCCCACTCCTCAGTTCGCCCTCAGAGAGAAGCCCCAGCCACTCCCGTCTCCCTGGCCTCCGGCCGTGCTCCGAGCTTACCCAGCCTGCGACTGGTTCAAGGTAACTCCGAGCTGAGAGCTCACTCCTCGGCTCTGTCTCTGTAGCCGGCTTCCCCGCTCTAATACCTGCAAGTTCTGTGACACTCAGATACCCCCGATCCTTCTGTGACCCTGCGGGACCTGGGGCCACACTGACTCTGTGTGGGCTTCACCCCGGTTTAGCCTCTGGAGAGATGTCCCTCCGTGGAGCAGACTTTTAAAAGTCCCGATTTAGTGCTCCGTGCTCCGCCGGCCCCTTCCCCTGCGGTCTATCTTCCCGTTGCTTTGGATTCACTTCTCTGCCGGTCCTACCTTCCAGAAAGTGGTCGATTTTCTGTTTCTAGAATTGCTGTTCTTCCTCTCTTCGATCTCCTGTTGGATTTGTAGGTGTTTGCAATGTTTTGATCAGCTATCTAGCTGATCTCCTGCTACCTGATGTAGTCTCAGCTGCTACTTCTCCGCCATCTTGACTCCTCCCCTGGACTTTTGAAGTTTTACATGTCTTTTCAATATCAAAGTGGAGATAACAAGGAAATAAATACATGTATGAGCCTACCATTCCTAGGAGAGGTCCTGTCTAGAGATATAAATGTGGGTGGGAATTGCCAATGTATAGAAACATTGAGTCAGGGAACTTGATGAAAGCAGAGAGGTGGAAAAGGAAGACCAAGAACTCAGAACTTCAATTTCAAAAAGGCAGCAGAGGAGTTGGAGCCAGCAAGGGTGTGCAAGAGAAAAGGGCCAAAGAGGTCCGAGGAAGAACTAAGAATAATGTTCAAGGAAGCCAAGTAGAAATAGTAGTGGTGCATGAACCAAGACTGGCAGTCATTATGACACCGAATACCCAGAAAAAAATGTGAAGATTTAAAATTGATTTTGTCTTCATTCAAGAATGGTGACAATCAGTACTGTCATCTTGAGTCCATTCTATGTGCCAGTCAAGCTTTGGCAGATATTCTCAATTATAAGTATAATCTCAGAAATTGGTGGAGGCTTGGCAGGAACTTGGATCATTTTGCTAAGGATGATATTAAACTATAATAAATAAGAGGAAGGTTAGTGTTGGGGGGCATCTACTACCATAATGTCTATTCTGAGTGGGGACTTTTCTATGGGGCACTGAGGTTTTATTAGTCTTTACTGTTTGTATTGACACCTCAGATGATCCTTAGGAATACCATAATTATCTCACATGCTACATGTGGTTATACATTTAAATATATAAGTTGCAGAAGTAAATTAGTCCAGTCATCTTATAAAGTGGGCTTTACTTTATAAGACAAACAAACTTCACTTTGCCTATTTTTCTCTGCAGTATTGCCTCATGTGTTTATTTTAATCAACACAGGTTGTCACAGTCCTGTTATTTTACCCCTTAGGGGTGTTGGTGTTAAGTATAATGTAAAATCTGAAAAAATAACCCACAGTAATACACACATAAAACTGGTTTTGAAAGACAATCCCCAAGGATTATATTTGCTATTAAAAGTTCTCTTTTCAAATGAACAGCTAATTAATATGCCTCATGGTTAGAATGTAAAACTTGCTTCATTTGGAAGAGACTTTGGGAATTAAAACCATCCTTTTCTCTTCCAGTGTATAAAAGATAAATTTAAAATTTACATTCCATATTTTACTCATTTTTAAGGATTGGTAATGTACATAGCACATGTAAAAGCCGGTTATCTAAGAGGAGTTTTAGGTTCACAGCAAATTGAGATGAAGGTATAGATCTGTTATATTATAGCTCCTGACCCCAAACATGGATTACCTCCTCCATTATCAATATCCCCTACCAGGTGTTACCTTTGTTATAATTAATGAACCTTCACTGATACATCATAATCACCTACAGTTCATGGTTTACCTTAAGGCTCACTCTTAGCATTCTACATTTTCTGCATTTGGACAAATGTATAAGGTCATGTATCCTTCATTATATTATTATACAGAGTATTTTCACTGCCCTAAAAATCCTTTGTGCTCTGCCTATTCATGGCCGTCCTTTTTGAATGATAATTTCGCAAGGTTAAGAATCCTAGGTTAGTGGGTGTTACATATTCCACTTAATTCTCTTCCTGGTTGCATAACTTCTGAGGAGAAGTTAGATATAGTTCTTATATTTGCTCCTGTATAGGTAAGTGTTCCCGCCACCCTCCTCCCTCACCTTCTGGCTTTTTTCTTTCTTTTAGCTTTATTTTCTGCATTTTGACTGGGTGTAGATATTCATCATTTATCCTGCTTGGTGTTTCTGAGCTTCCTGGATCTGGGGCTTAGTATTTGACATTAATTTGAGGAAATTTAATATATTATTACATCAAATACTTCTTCTGTCACTTCCTGTTTTTCTTTTGGTATTCCTGTTCCATATGTCTTAAACTTTTTAACAATATTCTGCTCTTGTTCTGATCTTTTTTAAAAAATATTTTTTTGTTTGTTTTGGCAGTTTCTACAAAGGTCTTCTTACACTCAGAGATTCTTCCCTCGACCATGTCCAATCTTCTAATGAGGGCCTCAAAGGCATTTTCATTTCTGTTTTGGTGTTTTTGATCTCTAGCATTTCTTCTTGGCTCTTCATTAGGATTTCCACCTCTACCAATTATGTCATCCATTTGTTCTTGGATACAGTCTACTTTATCATTTAGATCCCTTAGCATATTATCCAGAATTGTGTTAAATTCTCAGTCTGAACTTTCTAATACCCCTGACATATCTGAGTCTGGTTCTAATGCTTGTTCTGTCTCTTCAAACATTTTTTTCTGCCTTTTGGTATGTCTTGTAATTTTTTTCTTTTTCTTTTTTTTTTTAAATATTTTTTATTTATTTGACAGAGATCACAAATAGGCAGAGAGGCAGACAGAGAGAGAGGGGGAAGCAGGTTCTCTGCTGAGCAGAGAGCCCGATGTGGGGCTCAGTCCCAGGACCCTGAGACCATGACCTGAGCCGAAGGCAGAGGCTTAACCCACTGAGCCACCCAGGCGCCCCTCTTGTAATTTTTTCTTCAAAGAAAGTCATGATGTACCAGGTAAAAGGAACCACTGTAAATAGGCCTCAGTAATGTGGTGAAGTGTGAGGGAGTGAAGCACAGCACATATTCTTTGGATTCAGTCTCTCAGTGTTTAAGTGAGCCTGTGCTCCTGAACTGTAGTCTTAACATGTATCCCGCAGTTATTGTCTTCTCCCATCCCCCACATGGGGCAGGAGGGCTGAGAGTGGCCTAAGAGTTGCGTATTTCCTTTCTTCTATGTGGGAAGTTATAGGAGGTTGGAATTAAGTATTTCTCTTCCTCCATATGCAAGGCTAGAGTGGTCAAAATTGGGTGTTTTTCTTTCTCCAGATTGATTAGCCTCTAAAAACAAACAAACAATAGTTTAGATTCTGCTAAAATAGTTTCTCTTGAGGTCAGATAATATTACAAAGAAAAGAATGTTTTGGCATACTTCACAGTGGTTCCTTCTCCTCTCCCTCTGCCTGGAGTGCAATGGGATTTTTTTCTCATATTAACTGTGAGACTCTAGTCCAGGTCTTACAGGTAAAATTCACAGAAGTAGATGGGCCACCCATTGGCTGGGCCCACTGGAGTTGTTAATTCTGAGAGTTAAACATCCTGAGCTTTCAGCAGTTCATCAATTTAGTTTAGGCTTTCCTACCCTGGCACTGAGTCCTGTGGGGGTTTCTACTTTTCTGTAGAGAACTTTGTATTTGTCTGGTGTCTCTCCACTTTTGGGAGCAGTAGTTTGCTGCTTTACTCTTAGGGATCAAAGAAGAGTTGATTTTTTTACTTTGTTTACTTTGCTTTTTTGATAGGATGGAATGAGGACTTCTAATCTAAAAGATTGCAAATTGGAAACCTTCTAATTATTATTTTAATAAGCATTCCCATTATAACCAGAAAATTCAAACAAATTATGACCTAAGATTGACCTAAGATTATTGGTCATTTATATATTTCATGTAAAACACATGTTTATTTATTTTGCCCACAATTCTAAAATGTTTCATTGTCTTATTAATTTGTAGGTATTCTTTTTTTTTTTTAAAGATTTTATTTATTTATTTGTCAGAGAGAGAGAGAGAGAGGGCGAGCACAGGCAGCCAGAGGCAGAGGGAGAAGCAGGGTCCCTGCCGAGCAAGGAGCCCGATGTGGGACTCGATCCCAGGATGCTGGGATCATGACCTGAGCCGAAGGCAGCCACTTAACCAACTGAGCCACCCAGGCGTCCCTGTAGGTATTCTTTTATAAAAAAGGTTTATTTATTTATTTGAGTGAGAGAGAGAATGAGTATGCAAGCAGGGAGGGGTAGGTAAAGGAGGAGGGATAGAATCTCAAGCAGACTCTCCACTGAGTGTAGAGCCTGATGAAGGGCTTGATCCCACAAAACTAAGATCGTGAGCTGTGCTGAAATCAAGAGTCAGACAGTTAAACACCTGAGTCACCCAGGCACACCAGTTTTAGGTATTCTTTCATAAAGGAAATTTTCTTTATTTTTTATATATATAGTAAGTATCTTCCTCCGAACTCCTGTCTTTCAGCCTCAAACTCTACTGTGTTTTAATACTGACTATAATTCCTTTCTACATATGATAAACATAGTAGTAAACTACACATAGTAATATGTAGTAAATATAGTAGTAAAATATCTTTTTTTAGAATACTAAGAAGACCCTTTTAAATTCTACATTTTCTAAAAATTATAAACAAAAGCTTACACACATGTACACATAGGTGTGTATATGTTTGTTTGCATATATGTGCATACTGTATATGTATGTGTATGTGTATTCGATGTTTGGTACTCATTTGGGTAAATGATGATATGAAATGGAGACTTCTTATTTCCTTTTTTTTTTTTTGAGACTTCTTATTTCAAGAGCAGAGTTAATTATTTCAACACTGATGAACACTTATGGAATAATGTATGTTTTCCCCCACTCGCTTGAGATGTCTTTTCTTTCTCAAATAATTCTCTATTTGAGGAGTTTCTCAAGCATGTGATTCTCACACTTTGTGCTACTTCATTCATACCTAATGCCTATCTTTCCTTTTCATACTTGGTATAAACTCCTACTCATTTCTTAAATGCCTTAAATCCTCAGTTTAAATGTTAAGAGTTGTGGTTTCCTTCTACCTGTTATGATATCTCATGCTAAGTAACACTTGATTGTTACACATTTAACTCTCCTGTTATTTGAATGGCAGGATCTGTATCTTCATTCAACTAACATGCATATTTGGTAAACTCTGTGACCAAACCAAGCCCCTCAATCAAGGAACTGGTTTTAATTTTGTCTGCTCAGATCCTTCTGAAGTATGTAGCACACAAAAATGCACTTCTTGAATGTTTGTTGCCAGTTTATTGCTCTGTCACTTTGTGCAGGCTAGGTGATATGTTTAAATGCAGGAATCCCACGTTTATCGGTATGTAGAAACACTGACTAGAATAATAACTAAATAGTTACTAAAATACGTATGGTTACTAAATACTTAATAGTTACTAAAAAATTATGCTGCATTAAGTTTTGTTGACATCAATGGTTATGTTTAATATGTAAAGTAGAAAGTCTAAGTGGGAGTGAGGGCAGAAATGAGTATCAAATACCTGAAGTACCTATGGAAATAAATTTATATTTTTTTCTATAGTGCCCCTCAGGCCATGAAAGAAAAATCTAAGGATATAAAATTCAAGTCAAATGAGGGTATTTTTTTTTTCTAACTCCCAGCTATTACCAGAATGAAAGGATAATTTTGGGAAGTATTTAGCATTTACTTTTTGAGCTACTCAAACAGTCTGGTAAACCACTCAGTGAAGACATTTTCAAATGAACTTAAGCCTTGAATGAGAATATAGTCTGGGGCAGTTATTCTTATTTTTAGGTTAAAGAGTAAATTTTTAACTATTAGGACTATTGGCAGAGATGGAAGGACTCAAAATTGTATTAACTGTATTATTTATTGATAAACAATAGTGTAATCACCAAGAGAATGACACAGTGTTTGCAAAGTATCCACAGTTACAATTGGCCTCCTTTTTTGACTCTTTACCTTTGAGATGCTCTTTGAGTAGAACTGTTTATTTCCCTGGATGCACTTTTTCAAGCATTCAGTTTGGATAAATATAATGTTTTCAGAACTATACTGAAATATTACTATTTACAACAAGAGTCATTTTAGTATCTCTTTTTTTTAAAAAAAGATTTTATTTATTTATTTGACAGAGATCTCAAGTAGGCAGAGAGGCAGACAGAGAGAGGGAGGCGAAAGCAGGCTCCCCGCAGAGCAGAGAGCCCGATGTGGGGCTTGATCCCAGGACCTTGGGATCATGACCCAAGCTGAAGGCAGAGGCTTTAACCCACTGAGCCACCCAGGCGCCCCTTTAGTATCTCTTTGACAGTGTTCTCAACACTCTGTGTAATAGGCATTGCTGGTAACAGTATATCTTTGGAGAACAAGACAATATCCACATCAGTCAAAAGTTTGTAACTGCCAGTGCATTACTTCCCAGGTTGTACTATAACTTTGGTTGTAACGCCTGACCTTTGACTTCAACATATTTTTAATTGTATAATAAACTAGCATATAGTAAAGGATATACAGCTTCAAAATGGCAGCTTTGTGTTTGCTATTTAGACTTTTAAAAAGTTTTATTACTGAAAAATTTAAAAATCCCTAATAAAGTAGAATGCTATTAGACATATTTAGAACTCTTTTAGATTAATTAGAACAAGATTAGCCAAATATAGTGCTATCTGTGTTGTAGGATGTCTGGTACACTTCTAGGTAGACTTGATCCATATATTCTGGAAAATTCACATGACTTCTTTGTGCTGAATGTTGCTTTTTTCTGAAAGGATTAAGGTGAAGATAACAGGTGTATGTGTTGCTCAAAATGCATGAAAACTAAGTGATCATTTTCTTATATCTTATTATGTCATTAACATCTTGGGATTTCCTCTTTACTACCAATGATCTTTCAGTATGTACTTGCTTTGTTGTAATATATTTTTTAAAATATATATGCATAATTTAAATATTTGTAAGTTCAAATAGATATTTTAGTATTATAGCCCTCAAGGAAACTGGAATTACCCTGGAGTGTGACAAAATCAGACTTAGCAATTATTGTTTTCAAGTTTCTGCATTTTAGTCATACAGTCTGGCAGATGGGAAGCATACTGTTTTTCTTTTGGAAATGGAAAAATGCTCATGACGTTGTCTTAGACAAGGCTTCCAGCCTGGAAGGGGCAGCATAAATCTGAGCTGCTAATTTTGCCAGTTCAGTCTTTATCCTCTTTGTGGAGAAAATCAAAGGGATATCAGTTGATGTCAGTACCAATTATAGAAATGTTATGGTTGATGCCTTTGAAAGTCTTATATTAATTTGACACTTCATTAGTTGGAAATTTTTCCCATTGGTTGTAGCTTCCATCTTCCCAATTTAAATTCAGAAAACAACCACAGTAACAGCATCTTTGCCAGCTACTTCACATTTGGAGAACTGAACACTGTAACTCAGCTTGGGAAAAGGTGATAGCATTGGACTGATTCATCTTCTCAGCCTTTTGTTAAGGGTAGTTACTAGTAATTGGACTAATTCTATGTGAAGAATCCATGGGTGAGATTCCCCCTCTGATGGAAAAAATCTGGAGTTTGCTGGCTAGCTAGCAAATGCAAAATTAGGCAATTTTGCTCGGAGCTAAATATATACAGTTAAGTGTGTGTGACTATTACACAGCTACAGAAAGATCCACATGCCAGTTTATTTGCTTATGGTGTTTTGGAAAATGGAATCCTTCAGAGAGAGAGAAAGAGAAACCACAGACTTTCAACTCCATTGATTTTAATTAAGCCTACCATAGCCTGGCAAACACTGTAAAATTCATGAATATGATGAGACAAAAGAGATTACATAATAGGTAAGGGGACCAGTGGCTAGTCCTTAATTACCTGAATTGACAAGACAATGACCTATCAAGTTAATGGAATTTATTTTTCATAAAGCCTGGATGGTATGGCAGCATGATATTAAGGTTTAAAGGAAAAAGAAGTCTGGACTAAAAAAAAAAAGTTCTTTGTCATTATTAATATGTATAAAAAGATAGGGACATAGAAAATGCTGATGATGTATTAACTGGAAACAAGAAAAGATAGAAAATAGTACAGTTGGTGTGTTTTCATTTTAGTGAAATTTTTTTTTTAATTGAAGTATAGTTTCAGGTATACAACAAAGTGATTCAGCAATTGTTACATATTATGCTATTATATTAGTTTCAGATATACAATAAAGTAATTCAGCAACTGTTACATATTATGCTATGCTCATCACAAGTGTAGCTACCCTGTCAGCATATAATGTTATTATAATAACATTGATATTCCCTGTGCTGAACCTTTCATTCCCACGATTTATTCTGTAACTGGAAGTTTGTACCTCCCACTCCCTTCACCAAATTGCCCATTCCCCAACTCCACTCTTCTCTGGCAGCCATCAGTTTGTTTTCTGCATTTATGGGTCTGTTTCTGCTTTTTGTTATTGTTGTAATCATTTGTTTTGCTTTTAGATTCCACATGTAAGTGGAATCATTTGGTATTTGTTTTTGTTTGACTTAATTTGCTTAGCATAATAGCCTTTAGGTCCATCCGTGTTGTTGCATATGGAAACCCCTCACACTTTTTTATGACTGGGTAATATTCCATTGTATATATCCATTTTGGTGAAATTTAAATACACAGAACCATTTTGATTTATTCCACTAATGCAGGATGTACATATGGTCATTTATCTTTTACTTAGTGGTTTTTGTCTTTTTTTTTTTCCATTTAATCATTAGATTACCCTATCTGCTTGCTAGCAAAGAATCTGGTATTGCTTCTCTGCCCCTCTGCCAAACACAGAAAGATCTGAGTCTGAACAGTGCACCAGTGTCATTCCTTTTCATCACACCCAGTATTGCTGTCAAAGGCTTGTCATGTAAAGCTTCACACTTGTCTGCATTACTCTTGTTGGTTAAAGCTTCAGGCAGAGTTGTGCCCATAAAGCATCAGTAATAGAGTGCCATGTTCTATCCTTACTCCACAGCACACAACAATGGAGCCAGTAAGAGTTTGGAGGAGTTTTAGCAAGAGAACTCTGCTGGTTAAGCTACCACAAATTCTTGTTCTTCTGAGCTGATCCCAATTCACTGGGTTAAACCATCATGGATTACATCACTATGTATCTCTAACACATCCAGGGTATAGTGACTGGAATTTAAGTCCCCTTTCTCTTCTGTTTTTAATAGCCTGCTTTCTCCCTGTATTGTTCACTTTTTGCTTTCTAATCAGTAATGTCTAATTTCAGGATAATGAGTGGCCAACAGTCTTTTTTTTATTGTGTTAGTCACCATCAATACATCAATACATCATTAGTTGTTTTTTTTTTAAGATTTTATTTATTTATTTGATAGGCAGAGATCACAAGTAGGCAGAGAGGCAGGCAGAGAGAGAGGTGGAAGCAGGTTCACTGCTGAGCAGACAGCCCGATGCGGGGCTTGATCCCAGGACCCTGGGACCATGACCTGAGCCGAAGACAGAGGCTTTAACCCACTGAGCCACCCAGGTGCCCCACATCATTAGTTTTTGATGCAGTGTTCCAAGATTCATTGTTTATGTACAGCACCCAGTGCTCCATTCAATACGTGCCTTCCTTAATACCCACCACCGGGCTCACCCATTCCCCCTGCCCCCCTCTCCTCTAAAATCCTTAATTTGTTTCTCAAGAGTCCATAGTTTCTCATGGTTCATCTCTCCCTCTGCTTTCCCACAATTCACTTTTCTTTTCTTTCTCTTAAAGTCCGCCATGTTATTCCTTATGCTCCATAAGAAGGTGAAACCTATAATTATTGGCTTTCTCTGCTTGACTTATTTCACTGAGCACAATCTCCTCCATTCCCATCCATGTTGATGCAAAAGTTGGGTATTCATCCTTTCTGATGGCCGAGTAATATTCCATTGTATATATGGACCACATATTCTTTATCCATTCGTCTGTTGAAGGGCATCTCGGCTCTTTCCACAGTTTGGCTATTGTGGACATTGCTGCTATGAACACTGGGGTACATACGGCCCTTCTTTTTACTACATCTGTATATTTGGGGCAAATACCCAGTATCTTTGGGGTAAATACCCTGTATCTTTGGAGTAAATGCCCAGTACAATTGCCAGATCATAGGGTAGCTCTATTTTTAATTTTTTGAGGAATCTCCACACTGTTTTCCAAAGAGGCTGCACTAACTTGCATTTCTATCACAGTGTAAGAGGGTTCCCCTTTTTCTACATCCTCTCCAACATTTGTTGTTTCCTACCTTGTTAATTTTGCCATTCTAACTGGTGTAAGGTGGTATCTCAATGTGGTTTTGATTTGAATTTCCCCTGATGGCTAATGATGATGAACATTTTTTAATGTGTCTGCTAGCCATTTGTATGTCTTCATTGAAGAAGTGTCTGTTTGTGTCTTCTGCCCATTTTTTGACATGATTATCTGTTTTTTGGGTGTTGAGTTTGAGAAGTCCTTTATACATCTTGGATATTAGCCCTTTTGCAAATATCTTCTCTCATTCTGTGGGTTGCCCGTTTGTTTTGTTGATGTTTCCTTTGCTGTGCAGAAGCTTTTTATCTTGATGAAGTCCCAAAGTTCCTTTTCAGTTTTGTTTCCCTTCCCTTTGGAGATGTGTCTTGAAAGAAATTGCTGTGGCCAATGTCGAAGAGGTTACTGCCTACGTTCTCCTCCAGGATTTTGATGGATTCCTGTCTCACGTTGAGGTCTTTCATTCATTTTGAATTTATTGTTTTGTATGGTGTAAGAGAATGGCTGAGTTTTGTTTTTCTATACATAGCTATCCAATTTTCCTAGCACCATTTTTTGAAGACTGTCTTTTTTCCACTGGATATTTTTTCCTGCTTTGTTGGAGATTATTGGACCATAGAGTTGAGGGTTCATATCTGGACTCTACTCTGTTCCGTTGGTCTGTGTGTCTGTTTTGTGCCAGTATCGTGCTGTCTTGGTGATCACAGGTTTGTAATAAAGCTTGAAATCTGGCAATGTGAAGCCCCCAGCTCTGTTTTTCTTTTTCAACCTTTCCTTGGTGATTCGGGGTCTTTTCTGGTTCCATACAAATTTTAGGATTGTTTGTTCCAGCACTTTGAAAAATGCCATTGGTATTTTGATCAGGATGGCATGAAAGTATGGGTTGCTCTGGGCAGCATAGACATTTTAACAATGTTTATTCTTCCGATCCATGGGCATGGAATATTTTTCCATCTTTTTGTTTCTTCAGTTTCTTTCATGAGTGTTCTGTAGTTCTTTGAGTATAGATCCTTTACCTCTTTGGTTAAATTTATTCCAAGGTATCTTAAAGTTTTTGGTGCTATTGTAAATGGAATTGATTCAATCCAATAAATTGCCCTGTCTACAGTTTCATTGTTAGTGTATAAGAAAGCAACTGATTTCTGTGCATTGATTTTGTATCCTGCCACATTACAGAATTGCTCTATGAGTTCTAGTAATTTGGGGGTGGAGTCTTTTGGGTTTCCCACACAAAGTATCATGTCATCTGCAAAGAGAGAGTTTGATTTCTTTTTTTACCAATTTGAATACCTTTTATTTCTTCTTGTTTTCTGATTGCTGAGGCTAGGACTTCTAGTACTATGTTGAACAGTGGCAAGAATGGGCATCTTTGTCATGTTCCTGATCTCAATGGCAAAGCTTTCAGCTTTTCCCCATTGAGAATGATACTCACTGTGGGTTTTTCATAGATAGATTTTATGAAGCTGAGGAATGTTCCCTCTATCCCTGTACTTTGAAGAATTTTAATCAGGAAAAGATGCTCTATTTTGTCAAATGCTTTTTCTGCATCAATTGAGAGGACCGTGTGGTTCTTCTCACTTCTCTTATTGATTTATTCTATCACATTGATTGATTTGTGGATATTGAACCACCCTTGCATCCCAGGGATAAATTCCAGCTGGTCATGGTGGATAATCTTTTTAATGTACTGTTTGGCCAACAGTCTTATATTCACATATCACAGAGGACAAATTTAGCACTTAAAAGATAAGTGAAAATCAGCATCTCTGATTTAAAAACAAAACAGAAACAGACAAGCCCCTGAAAATCATAAATTATCTATTGATTCAGTGATCTAAGTTTCTATCTTTATATGTACATGCGCTTAAAAAATATCAAGATACGAATTCTAATTGGTAATTTTCATTTCTTTTTCTTGTAATGTGTGCTGATTTTTTTCTTTCATTTACTAAAGGAGCGTGCATTATTTGAAATTATAAGAAGATTGACATTTTTATGTTATATCTCATATATGTCAAATATTTTAATTTCTCAGCTTCAATAAAGAAACTTTTTACTCTAATATGGGAGCCTCAAAAACATACAAAGTAGACAGTTAGTAATGAGAAAAATTGTTTTGGGGACCAGAGGGATTCATGAATGAGAGTCACAATTTAGTAAATTTCCCTTCTTTTTCTCCAGATTTATAAATGTTAGTAGTAGAGTATCTCTGGATGGATACCCAAGTAAGTTTCTCTTAAAATATCTGGCAGAGGGGTGCCTGGGTGGCTTAGTTGGTTAAGCATCTGCCTCTTGGTTTCAGCTCAGGACATGATATCTGGGTCGTAGGCTCAAGCCTGATGGTGGGCTCCACACTCATTAGGGAGTCTGCTGGAGGATTCTCTCTTCCTGTCCTTCTGCCCCTCCCCCTGCTCTCATTATCCCTCTCAAATAAATAAATAAATAAGTCTTAAAAAATATCTGGCATAGGCAATTGTACCAAATTATCATCTATCTACATCAATAATACATGCAGTTTAGGACAGTGAGAAGTTGAGATAATTAGATAATACTCTCCAAAATACTTTTCTCTGAAATGTTTCTAAGCATTTGAACACCAAAAATATCTATGACTTAAATTATCTAGAAGATTGTTTTGTTTTTTTTTTATGTGCTTGAATGTGGTATTTGGCCCATTCCAGAATTCCCTTACAAAATGAATGTATATGAAATGCAAAGAGGATGTCATTTAAGTAAACTTTTAAAAAGGCTAAACCATTTTATTTTCAATACCTGAGTCTCCAGGGCAATGATCCTGAGAATATTTTTACCTTTGTGCATCTATCTTTTTTTTTTTTTTCTGTTTCTCTCTCTCTTTAACTGACAGTGAGCTTTCTGGACAGTAAACAAGTTCATTCAGTGATGAGTGTATGAGGAATCAAGGAGATGTAATTTAAAAAAGTTAACTCTAATCTTAATTATATGTGAAATTTCTTGTTAAAGCATGTGCCATCACACCTACTTACTTACATAAAGCAGCTTGTTACCTGACACTTGGCTATACATGTCAAATAATGCATACAGTAAATTTGAGCAAATTTACTTAAATACATAATGGAGATTTATCTTAATTTTATATTCATCCTAAGTAGTAAAATTAGACTTTCTGGTAAAAAACGAATTAACTAAATATTGAAAGCTGTCTGTGCCATCTTGGCACATCTTGAAGTCCATCTTTCTGTTTTTAAAATGTCACTTAACTTATATTTGATAAATGTAAATAAACTTTTTTTATGCTGTCACTTTAAATGCTTTGGAAAATGCTTTTATTTCATTTCATTTTGTCTGGTGGTGTTCATATCTTTTATGCTTTGCTTATCTTTTGGAAGTGTCTGTACAACTAGAGCTCTGCCAAGATGTTTTGCAAGGACATCTTCTGCTCCCAGGTATAAAAGTGAGTCAAACACCACTATTATTTTTACCCTTCAGGAAAAACCTTCGTGAAAATCCTGATTGCATTTCCTTTTATAAGACTCCCTCTCATATTTATTAACTGAAATGTTTGGGTCAAATCAACCCCATGTACTCTCTGTAGTTTATCAGCAGAAGGATTCTTTGAAAGATTAAATTGCACGGGGCTGACTTCTAAAGTGCCATAGGGGAAAAAAGCTGTTTGGTAAAAATGCTAAAACTGTTATTTTCTTGGGAAATGTTGTAAAATTTTAGCAAATTAAATATATTACATTTAAACCCATTCATACTTGAGCTGAATTGTTTATAGATGCTTGAAAGGACTGTCATTTGTGTGTTGAGATAAGCAAATTGAGGAATCATAATTACCCATAACTGTGTTTTGTGTTTCCTGGAATTTTAAAATAGTCAAAAAATATCAATGAAATCAAGCATGGAGAAAATGTTGCATTATTAATAGTATATTTAAAAGTAAATAAGATCTTGAATGTCTTTATAAATCATTTTTAGTCAACATAATCCTTCAAGCATCAATTCACTATTTTAAAATGAACATCATTATCTCTATGTGATTTTTGCATATCTCTCATTTTTCTTCTCTACTTGTCTGTTTGGAGAAGAATGTGGAGTATGTAAAGGACTTCTCAGAAATACATGTCTCCCCTCCCATAGACAAAATCACATTTTATGGTGTAAGAATGACTTGCAGATTCGAATTTCTCTCCATTAGCCTTTCTGATTCCAATTGCTTTGAATCTCAATGCTTAAGAGAGGCATCCAGGTCTTCCTTCATCTGCCAACACAAGAAATCTCACTTTCATCCTCTGTTCCTTCCTTTTTCCACCTCATATCAATCAGAAACTCCTTGATTCTACCTAAAACTTTCTGAATAGGTTCACAACCTTTCCGTCCCTACGGCCACCTCCTTAGTTCTTGTTCTTGTTGCTCCCACTCCACACCTTGAAGTTATTCCAGTGGCCTCCTAACTTTTCCCCTTGTCTCATCCCTTTCCTGGCAATAATAACAATACCTGCCTTTAATTTACAGATATTCTCAGGCCCTGTATGAAGGCTTTACAGTCTTGCGTTTCAACCTTATAACAAGCAACCATTGGCCTGGCTATAATTGTCCGAGACTTTTCACATAACCACACTGAGGGTTGTTTAGGGTTTACAGTTTTAAAGTAAGGCTGTAGTTTGAATCCAGTTCTGTTTTTAGAGCATTCTTGAACATTTACTCTATGCCCCCACCCCCTGCATTGTTGTCAAAATAACATTTTTTTAAAAAATCATGATGTTGAACATTTTCCATTATCCGGCTCACAGCTCTTTATTGGATCCCAACATAGGTACGGTTAAGTAAAAATCCCTTAGCATTATATCAGTGTCATTAATTATCCGATTCTCTCCTGTATTTTTGGCCTATTCTGTTTTCAGCCACTTTCCCGGTTGCCACCTTATATTTTGAGTTAATCAGGAAAATTTATACGTTTGTAGTTTCACCTAATGATATATCTCTCTGTCTCTGCCTATGCTAGCCTCTCTGCCTGAAAACCCTTCTACCTAACACCTGCCTTCTTATCCTATACCCTCAGCTATGAAGATTTTTCTAAATTCCATGGTTAGAAATGAATGCTGGGTCCTCTCTCCTCTGGGCTCCTTCATACCTGTACCAGACAGCGAGCTCCTCAAGGGAAGAGTCTATGTGTTTTTATTTTTATATTCTCTAGGATATAGCATACAAATGTATGTACACAAATCCTATGCAAATGGGATTAAACATATATTTTCTAAAAATGGATGTAAGCACACCTATTTCCATAGGAAGTTTCAAGCCATTGGTTCCCTGAATAGCCCTAATCTCTTCCCATTTTGGAGAGATTGGTACGGTTTTCCAAAATGTTCTTCTTTGGCCAAGATAAGCAGCTAGTTTAGTTGAAACATTTGGACTGCCTTCTCTTCCTTACGAAACATACTTTTGTCCATACAGAAAGCTGAGTGCATGTCCTCCTCTATGGAACAATGCCAAAAGCTAGCTACAAGACTATTGAATCTTCTTTTTCAAAGCCACCCTTTGACTTGTTACAAAGATTATTTTTCTTAGTTACCTACACTCGATTCTTTATGTGTACATTCCCTGCCCTTGGCCATGTTTGAAATTGAATTGCTTCTGTATCTTCCCTTGACTTCTCTTTTAAAGCTATTATCATTTGGTTCATTTTTTCCTTAGACACTTATTTGGAAACTTCTGGCTGTAACACTTTCTTATAATTTCTATTTCTATCCCAGGTTTTTGCTTAAGTTTAGCGTTGCATTAATAAGGCTGGGCAAAGTTTCAACAGCATTTAATCTTACATTTTTAATTATTCCTCACATTTTACTGTCTTGACACATTTACTGTAATAAAGGGAAATCATTAATTCACTTAGAAATATGTGTGTGAAAACTATAGTTTTGCTTTTGATTAATTTCCATATTCATTACTTTGCTCTTAATTTACTATGCGTTCAAGAGAATGAGGATGAAGAACAAGATTTTTTCCCCTTTTGTTCAAAAAGAACTGTCTTAGAAATCAAATCAGGCTAAAAATTTATTTGCATTTTGGCTATCAAAGGTGAGGAGAATACTTCTTCAAGATGTTTTCTGGTCTCAACTTCATGTTTCTTTTCCACATAAATACCCATACCCTTCTCTGTCTTCCTTTTAAAAAAAATCATAGGCTGGGTGGCTTATAAAAAAATAGAACTTTATTTTTTGCAGTTCACGAGGCTGGGAAATCCAAGATCAAAGCAACAGTAGATGCCATGTCCAGGGAGAGTCTGCTTCGCAGCTCATCGACGGCATCTTCACATTGTGTCCTCACATGCCAAGGGGGAGAAAGAGATGTCTGGGGTCTCTTTTATAAGGACACAAATTCTGTTCATGAGGGCTCCACCTTCATGATCTAATCACTTCTCAAACGCCCCACCTCGTAAGACCATCAGACTGGGGATTAGGTTTCAACATAGGAATTTTGTGGGGACACAAGCATTCAGTCTATAGCATTGCCTTAGCCACTATCATATCAATTTCTAAAATAGCTTCTTGTCCCTTATGAAAAGAAAAGACATCTTGATTTTTCTTTGAATTAAGAAAGACAATCACCTAAAATAAACTTTTACAAAGCACGCTTCAACTTAAACGTTTTTTGAACGGTACCTCTGTGAGAAAACAAGAACCATACTGGGTATAGCGGTTATATATCTTATCCAGGGTTAGCAGCACGCAGTGGAGTCCTGGAATGACTTGAAGGTCTTGAATCATAATTGGCATTTTCTCTTTTGTGGATGTAGCTAATTGATAGTATAGTGGTAGTGGATACTAAAACTAATGAAAAGGGATTTATTGGTTTTGCACAGATGATAGAAGAGCCAAGTAGGGAAGATACCAAAATTATAGTTGTAAAAGCGAGCCAAAATGTAAAACAGATAATAGCTAACATTTATAGATCACTATATATACTATACACTATCCTAAGCCCTTTTCATAAATCGATAAAGTCCTCATAACAATTCAGTGGGGATTTCTATTGTTTACATTTTATGGAGGAGAAGAATGAACATAATCCCAACTCAAATCCCCAAGCAAAATTTTTATTGTTTTATTGTATAAATAAATTGGAACTTATTTTTTAAATGTGATATCTATTTCTTTGGCTAATGGTCAAAATTATATGGCAGTGAAACTATATCCATTTGGAAAAATTGGGTTGTAGCATGCACAATAGAATTGTACTGATTTTCTCATATACAGATGTAATAGAGTTTTAAGGTAGCAGAACTTCGCGAGCATTTTTAAGCTTTTTCTGTGTGGTGGGCACAGCTGGTATCACACCCAAATCACCTCTACTTAAAGTGGGTGGTAATAATTCACAGCAGTTTGGCTAGAGGGCTCTGCTCCCCACTTGCTTCCCACCCATGTGCTCTAGGGCAATGACTTACTAGCATGGCTTTGCCTCTAGGTGACGCTAACTGTGGTGCTGAGCTTTCTTCCACTTGTCCCTGTAATTAGACTGAGGCTAGTCTACCCTGCATTTATCCTGTTTTCCTTCATTCTCAGTCTCTGGAGAGTGATTTCCCTCACCACCCTAAAACCTAAAAAATATCTCTTGAACCAGAATCTTCCACTCAGGCTGTGACTGTAGTAAGGTCAACCTAAAGACATATAGACTTAATATTCAAATAGAATGTTGTAAACTCTGCAAAAGAAAGGGGAAACATTTAGAGTTCAAACATTTTAAGACAGAAGGATTTAAATACTCAGATTTCTATTTTTATTTCATTTTATTTATTTTTTTGAGTGTTGTCTATCTTGGTGTTTCAAAATGTATTAATGTACTACTGGTGATATATTAAGTGGATTTAAGTGGCAGCTTGTTACCTTTTGATTACTGTTGTTTTATGTGTATGTTAATACCTGCTAGATAAAATATATATACAGCTAGCACAACAAATATGTAATTTTATATTTATGATTCTTTAGAGCAGGAAAAGTTGAAATTTATATTTCAATTTGGTTTTTAAAGACATTAATTGTAGGTTGAATATGGCAAATACATTAAAGGTAAAAAGTGATGGATGCAGTTTTAGAGAATACCCCTGGTCCCCTCAGTTCTTCTTGTCTGTAGCCACCTCTCTTCTAAAGAAATAGCATCTATTTTTGAATATTGAGTCAGTGAAGCAGACTGAAGGGTAGTGAGAATTTATTTGGATTGCCATGTGACAGTGCTATTCAGGCATGGTCGCATCCAGCAGGTGATTACGGTAAATTCCAGCTGATTGCCTCTCAGAAGTTGCAGAGTGCCATGATCCCATTCCTTGCTAGGTTATTCCCATCACTGGTCTCCGAAGGGCTTTTCATTACTGCCTGTTTTGGGAGCTGTCCCTCTGTCACTGAGTCTAAAAACTTCTAATTTATTCCCTCCGCTCTACATGGGAGAGCCAGAGCTGGTTTCTGCATCTTGAAATCGTGAATCCTAACTGTTGTAACCCAAGCTCCTATTTTAGAGGAGTTACACTTTGGTCTGTCTATTTTAGATAGCTATACATATTGTTTTAGTTCAGTTCTGGTAAAGCTTTCCCACATACCACATACACATTAAAAACCTGAGAATGTTCCAAGTGGCTCTGCTGCTGATGCCTACAATTCCATCATTGGAGATTTTTAATTTAAGACTATTTTTTATTTAAATATCCAAATCCTGAGGTGTGGTAATGTACTATTGATAAAATCCTTAAACACGGCAAAGAAGATTAAAAAAAAAAAGCATAACATGTTAGAATGATAAGTGGGTTCAATATAGAGGCCAAAGATCAGTGTAGAAATATTGTAAGTATCAAGTGTTGTAAGGTTGGCAAAGGCTTGTTGGCCTGCTTGTGTCATGGGTACTTGGTCTAGTAAGTTACAGGTGTCCCCACTCTCCGAAAGTAGAGGGTTTTTGTGAAACTGTTTATCAGCTGTAAGGATGTAAAGCAAAGAAGCAGTTACTATTAATTTATATGGAAAAATTTTGAGCACTTCCAAAATAAAAAAATAACTTCTCTCAGGTTTTTCTGATACCACAGGACACATCTTGCTAATAGATGCACAGAATAACTTGAGATAAAGCACAGATGCTTACAGACACCGTTCAGAGCTATGGCTGCTTGATGCTGAGATGCTGTGCAGTTCCTGGGGAAGGAACTTTGGTGGGGCCTCTCTCCCTGCTCAGGTTACGTGCTGCCTCTCTTACGGCTTGCAGTAAAACAGACACTGAATGCTATTTTCGCTTTTTGCCTTTTTTGGTAAAAGTGAAAATCCCCTTTGGATTTTTTCTGGGTAGTGAAAATAGGTACGAATGTAAGCCTTTTGGAAATCAAAGTCATGTAATTCAAACTTTCCAAAAGTGAGGGATACCTGCATTTGGAATGACTTGTATTGCACTCTACCATCCCCCCCAAAAGAATGTATTTTCCCATCCCCCTCCCTTTAGACATGACTCATTAGGGGGAAAAAAAATCCTGTATCAGATTTCAGTGTCTAAAATGTTATCTTTTGTCATTTAGATCAGGGGTACTAGCTAGGGCCTCATGGAGTCTTTGAGTCCAGTGTTCCTACACAGAACTGTTTACATAAGTATATTTGTGGGTTTTTTGGGAAGGGGTCTGTAAATGATAGTAGGTTCTAAAGATTTTTCTCATCACCAAAAGGTCAAGAAGTACTGGAAAGCCTGGAAAACTTGTGAAACAGATGTAGAGAGGGACGCCTGGGTGGCTTAGTCAGTTAAGGGTCTGCCTTCAGCTTGGGTCTTGTCCCCAGGGTCCTGGGATGAGTCCCTCATCAGGCTCCTTGCTCAGTGGGGAGCCTGCCGCTCCCTCTGCCTGCTGCTCCCACTGCTTGTGCTCTCTCTCCCACTCTCTCTCTGGCAAATAAATAAGTAAAATCTTAAGAAGATACAGAGAAAGAGGGAATAAATACATTGAATATATAATTTGAAAAATAAAATGGATTTTAGGTTAATCATTAAATTTATATTGATAATTCTGACATTTTTTTAACCTCACTAAACTTTCTCTTAACCAAAACCATTATCTTGCAAGCACATGTCTTTTAAACACAACTTTTGTCCACGGTCTTCTAAAACATGAATATTTAAAGAAAATTATTGTTGGGATACCTGGATAGCACAGGAGGTTAAGCATCTGATTCTTGGTTTTGGTTGTGATCTCAGGATCATGAGGTCGAACCCTGTGTTGGGCTCTGTACTCAGTGCGGACTCTGCTTAAGACTCTCTCCCTCTCCCTCTGTTCCTACCCCCTGTGCATGTGCTCCCTCTCTCTCTCTCTCTCTCTAAAATAAAATAAATAAATCTTTAAAATAAAAAAAATTATTTTGATAAAATATATACAGCATAAAATTTACCACTTTAACCATTTTCAGTGTACAGTTTAGTGGCATTAACCACATTTGCATTGTTGTGCACCCATCACCATCATCCATATCGAGAACTTTTCTGTTATCTCAAACTGAAACTGTACCCATTAAATATTAACTCTCAATACATCCCTTACCCCCAGTCCTTTTAACCTCTTTGCTGCTTACTGTCTCTATAAAATTGACTTTTCTAGCTAGCTCATGTAAGTGAAATAATGCAATATTTGTCACTTTACATCTGGCTAAACCATAATGATTTTCATTACATTCCGTAGGGTCCATGATGGCAAGAATTATTCTTGACAGCCAACATAATTTAGTTCATAAGTTTTTAGTATAATCACTTTGTCTCTTGTAAATTTTAAGAGTTCAAAAGCAGTATGGTGTGGAGGTTGAGAACAGTGTTTGGATTCTGGCATGTATGAATTCTAACCACAACAATTCCACTAAACTAGTTGTTCCCAACAATTCCACAAACTGGTTAGACTCAGTTACATTATATTAAAGATGAAGAACAAAATGGACCTAGCTCAAAAGTTTGTTTGAGAATATTTTCAAATGCTTATTATAAGCTAGACAGTACTTTGGATATTGGGTGGCTATGGTGAATAATGCAGAAAAAGCCCATGACTTCAGGGGACTCCCAGTACCTTGCATATAGAAAATGCTCAATAAATGTTAGTTGTTATTATTTGTCCCCAGTATTTGAGCCCTAGTTAAAAAAAGATAAGCCTGCTTTATCATATCCACCCACATGTCTAAAATTTCAAGCATTTTCTCTAGTTCTTAAATACAGTATGCAAGTCAGAATGTTAAAAATCATATAAATGTCAATAATTGTAGAACTTTCTATAACAGCAAAAGTGCTAAGTGACAGTAGAACAATAAGATGGTAAAAGAGCATCAAGGTGAGTCCCTTTATTGAGAGGCTCTGAAAAACAAAAACATAATACTGAAGTGTTTGGGTGACCCAGAGAAGCTACATTGCACTTAGAAGTGTTGGAAATTCTTTGACAAATTGGTTTATATTTGAGAACTTGAATGAGTCTAAGATAGCCTTCATCTTCTTCTAGAAAAGGACAAATATGAAGACCACTATTATTTCTTTAGGTCTTACTGAGATTTCTTTTTTGCAAGAGGATGTGAGTTTTCTATAATAACATCATACCTCGCATTGGATCGCTAGGTAGTTACAGGATAATCTAGGGCTGAGAGAGAGATTTTTATGACAAGCTTTATAATAGGCTTTCAGTGTTTTTCAGGAAGAAAATCCCACTGAGGATAGAAAGTTTTTTTTTTCTTTTGACTATAACACATCACAATAAAGATGGTATTCTGCTGATATTTAAGATGCATGTTTTCTGCAAGAAAACTTTAAGTGTTTTGTTCTATATGACAGTGATACTGCTGCGAGTTCTAAGGCAAAGAGACAACTAGCATTTAAGCAATATTTACACACACAGGAAAAAATTTAAGCCTATGATCCAGAAAGTAACTGGTAATTATTTTTTTTAAGTTTTTATTTAAATTCTGGTTAGTTAATATACAGTGAAATATTAGTTTCAGGTGTACAATATAGTGATTCAGCACTTCCATGCAATACCCAGTACTCATCATACAAGTGCCTTTTTTTTTTTAAGATTTTATTATTTATTTATTTGTCAGAGGGGGGGGGGTGAGAGGGCACACAAGCAGGCAGAGGTGGAGAGAGAAGCAGGCTCCCTGCCAAGCAAGGAGCCCGATGCGGGACTTGATCCCAGGACCCTCGGATCATGACCTGAGCCCAAGGCAGCAGCTTAACTGACTTAGCCACGCAGGCATCCCTACAAGTACATTTGTTAATCTCCATCACCTATTTCACTCATCTCCTCACACACCTCCCTTCTGTTAACCATCAGTTTGTTCTCTCTAGTTGAGACTGTTTCTTGGTTTGTCTCTCTCTTTCTCTCTCTTTTTTGCCCTATGTTCATCTGTTTTGTTTCTTAAATGTCCCTTATGGGTGAAATCATATGGTTTTTATCTTTCTCTGACTGACTTATTTTGCTTACCATTATACACTTTAGCTCCATCCATGTCCTTGCAAATGGCAAGATTTTATTCTTTTTATGACTGATATTCCATTGTGTGTGTAAATATATACATACATATTTGTGTATATAGATATAGGTATATAAAGAAAGAATATATATATATATATATATAAAGAAGGAATGGTGTGTGTGTACACACACACCATTCCTTCTTTATAAGTTCATCAGTCAAAGTACACTTGGGCTGTTTCCATAATTTGGCTATTGTAGGTAATGCTGCTATAAACATCAGGGTGCATGTATCCCTTTGAATCAGTATTTTTTATTCTTTGGGTAAATACCTAGTAGTGAGATTGCTGGATTGCAGAGTAGTTCCATTTTTAACTTTTTGAGAGCCTCCATACTGTTTTCCAGAGTGGTTGGGCCAGCTTGCATTCCCACTAATGGTACAGAAAGGTTCTTCTGTCTCCACTTTCTCACCAACACTTGTTTCTTGGGTTGACTTTAGCCATTCTGACAGATGTAAAGTTGTAATCTCATTGTGGCTTTGATTTGCATTTCCCTGATGATGAGTGATATTGAACATCTTTTCATGTGTCTGTTGGCCATATGTATGTCTTCTTTGTAAAATGTCTGTTCATATCTTCTGCCCATTTATAATGGGATTATTCACTTTTTGAGTGTTGAGTTTTAGAAGTTTTTTTTAATATATTTTGGGTACTAACTCTTCACTGGATATGTCATTTGCAGATATCATCTCCCATTCCAAATGGATGGCCTTTTTAGGTTTGTTGATTATTTCCTTTGCTGTGTAAAGCTTTTGATTTTGATGTAATCCCAATAGTTTATTTTTATTTTGTTCCTTTTGCCTCAGGAGAAATATCTAGAAAAATGTTACTATTAGAGAAAGTACTGCCTGCATACTCCCTTAGGATTTTTATGGTTTTAGATCTCACATTTAGGTCTTTAATCCATTTTTGAATTTATTTTTGTGTATGGTATAAGAAAGTGTCATTCTTTTGCATGTTGCTGCCCAGTTTTTCAACACCCTTTGTTGAAGAGACAGTTTTTTTCCCATTGGAATTCTTTTGAGCTTTGTCAAAGAAATTGGTAATTATTAACCAGTGATTTTTTCCCCCCGTCTTTTCAGTTTTATATAATTTTGGCACTGTTTATAAGATTATTTTACTTTATATTTCTTTCTGTTAGACTTTCTATTCTAACAAAGGTATACCTAAAATTCACAAACCTACTTCTTTGTGAAGGAAATTGCGTTTGCTTTTTCCTATCCATAATCTATCTTTCTGTGATAGTTAATTTTATGTCAGCTTATCTAGGCCATGGTACCCAGAAACTTGGTCAAACACTAGGCTGAATGTTAATGTGAAAGTATTTTTAAGATGACATTAACATTGTAATCAGTAGACTCTGAGTAAAACACATTACTTTCCATAATGTAATTGGGCCTCATTCAATCAGTTGAAATCCTAAATAGAAAAAGAGATCTCCTTAGAGGAAGAGGAAATTATTTATTATTATTATTATAAATTTTAGTTACTAAACATATAATAAATCATTAGTTTTTGATGTAGTGTTCAACAATTCATTAGTTGTGTATAACACCCAGTGCTCATCACAACATGTGCCCTCCTTAATACCCATCACCCAGTTACTCTATCCCTTTACCTCTGTCCTTTCTGTAACCCTCAGTTTTTTTCCTAAATCCAGAAATCCTTTCTATTTTCTTCCCATTTATATGTTCCACATATGAGTGAAACCGTATGATAATTTTCTTTCTCTGAATAATTCCCTCCAGTTCCATCCACGGCGATGCAAATGGTGGGTATTTATCTTTTCTGATGGCCGAGTAATATTCCATTGTTTATATGAACCACATCTTTAGCCATTCATCTGTTGAAGGACATCTCAGCTTCCCACAAAGAGGAAATTCTGACAGCAGATTGTGTTTGGACTTGATCTGCAACATTAACTCTTCCCTGGGTGCTCATCCTGCCTGCTAGCACTGCAGATTTTGGACTTGTCAGCCTCCACAGTCACATGCATCCATTCCTTAAAATAGGTTTCTCTTCCTCCCTCCTTCTCTCCCCCAACTAAATATATATACATACATACATATTGTTGTTGCTGTCTTTTTGGAGAACCCTGAATAATTTACCTTGTGTCCATGAGTTACTCTTGAAACCAAAATTTCCGCCTACGCTTTTACTTTGGACAGTTGACTCAGTTAACTGAAAACTTTTTTCTAGGGCTATACCAGACACAGTTCAGGTATATTTGGAAGGCTGGCTTGTAAAAAAAAAAAAAATATATATATATATATATATATATGTATGTGTGTGTGTGTGTGTGTGTGTGTGTTTTAATAAGTGTTTTCACATGTCTGGTTGGATATTCATATAATATCATTAATACAGATAAGATATTTGTATCTTCATATGTATATATATTTTTTTTAATTTTTATTTTTTATAAACAAATTTTTATCCCCAGGGGTACATGTCTGTGAATCGCCAGGTTTACACACTTCACAGCACTTTTTATCAGATTAACAAATAGAGCTATGTTATCTGTCATAATTTATTCTGATGTTTCTGATTTTACCTGTATTAATTTTTCCCTCCTTCATCAGATGTCATTTTCCTATAGCATAACATCTGATAACATAATAAAATATAGTCTTTAATATTTCTTGCTGTCAGTTAAAAACAGATACTCTTTCATACAAGCAGAAATTCAATCTCAATATTAAAATTCTAATAATCTTTTAGAATCTTGAACATGAGAACAGCTGAGGGGTCCCAAAGAATTCTGTGAGAGAAGAGAGATTATGAGAGCATAAGATAGTTTGCCCCACAAAAAAAAAAAAAAAAGTTTTTTGTTGTTCCACAAGGATAGCTATTTGAAGGGAGTATGAATCAAATAAACTAATCCTTACTAGATTTCTGTCATTCTGGAGACAGAGTTTGGAGTATTAAGATTAACTTAAAATAAAGAAATTAGGTAAAAATCACCCTCTAGACTCCAGTCAGTCATGACCAACTAAAAAACAAGGCCGTTGGTTGTAGATGCTATCACTTATCCCTTTTGTGACAAGTGATGTCTAGTTGGAATCATGCAACCCAAAACGTATGTTAGATACTATAGGTACAAGGGTGATGGTGATGAAATCACTGCTGGCTTTCAAGGTCTTTACAAACTTGTGACATCTTCTTTTAATTGTTATTTGCATCCATTCCCCTTTTTTGGAGTATTAGCTCACTGCAGTTTAGGGACAATGGATTATATATATTCATACAACTCACAATGTCAAGCACACATATATACATACACACAAACACATAGTTGTATGAATTTGCTCTTGCTACAAAATAATGCAGAGTAAATCTCCTCAAATTCATTAGCTTAGAACAGTAATAACTTACTATTTCTCATGTGTCTCTGAGTTGCCTGTGGGTTAGTTGGTCTGTGGGCTCTGCTTGCTAGCTCTTCAAAAATGTGCTGGGCTTGGCTGGGTGGTTTGGGTATCATTTATACACTTTTCTTACTCCCAGAAGGATAGCTGGGAATGCTCTCATCAAAGGGGAGGTATAGTAGGACAATCCCAATCACACAAGCATTTCAAGTCATTTACTGTGTCACATCTGTCAGCTTCACATAGGTCAAAGCAAATCACAAAGTTATATCCAGGCTCAAAGGGGAAAAACAATGTTGCAAAGTTACAGGACGAGTTTAGGATGTGTAATTCCATTACTGGGGGAGAGAGGTGAAAATTTGAAAGAATCTACCATAAACACAATTAAAGACCAACACAGCTAAGTATATGTCTGTGTCTCCAAACTGTATATATGTCTATGCATTCTTAAGAATAACTTACATTATTGCATTAAGTATGCTGATATGCAGAGATTAAAAAATATCTCCCAATATAAGAACCATTTAGCATTGTTTAATGGAAATGCATAGTAGTACATAGTAGCCTGTAAAAGGTGGGACAACTTTTGTAGGCTGCTGTAATTCAGAGCTATGTGGAGTGACAAAATTGTTCTTATGCCCTAGTATGATGTGAAATTTTTCAGAGTAAATGCAGATCAAGAGACAGACTCTTCTTACACTCCTTAGTGGAATGTACTAGAGAAAATTCCCTTTTTATGTGCAATAACTCAATTGTACACCTCACTTTGTGGACTACGTATCTTGCAAGAGGAACCAGTATAACATAGGAAAGTAAAGGACCTAAAAAAAATTTTTTAATGTCATCTGAGAGTGATTTTTGATTCTTGAAAGATAAATAAAATTGTGTTCTTTTGCATAGTAGCACCTTACATGTGTTAAAATATTTTACAAAGTATTTTCACATGTCTGATTGGATATTCATATAACATCATTAATATAGACAAGAGATTTGTATCTTCATTGCCATATGAAGAAATTAAAGTGCAAGTCAATGAAATTAAGACCTCATCTTAGTCATTGTAGTAGTTAAAGATGCATTTGAGAGCAAATAAAGATAATCCATTCAAAATGGTTTGAACAATAAAACGGATTAATTGGTGCATGTAAACTGAAGCCCAGAGGTTGATTGAGGTAACCCCTGGTTTAATAAAAGCTTGACTTTTCTGTGATTGCTGTGGGTCTTTCTCCATATACTGGTTTTATATTTTGATCCTATTCATGAGATGGTTGCCAGCAGAACTGAGGCCATGTGTTTTCTGATTTAAATTTACTAAGAGTACTGAGCTTTCTGCTCACTGAGCCATCCCTGAATCAATCTTGAAGGCCCTGGAATATTATGTAGTGACTGGCCAGTGCCTAGATTACACAGACCAATCCCTGTGGCCATAAATTAGAGGTTATACTAAGTTCATGGAGTGTGTTTTAGTCAAGATTTATCTCTTGTGCTTGAGAAGAAGATACTCACCTACAATTGAATAAACAGTATATTGAAGGAAATATGGGGAAGGTAAAGGAAATACATGGAAGGTAAAGGAAGAGGTTTAAAGCTAATAAATAGGAGATATAAGATTAAAATTTGGCTTTCACATACCTTCTTCAGTGATCTTTTCATTTTAAAATAATGTATCTTTATAAATGAGATGAGACGAGATCAGGAGGGAGACAAACCATAAGTGATTCTTAATCTCACAAGACAAACTGAGGGTTGCTGGGGGGAGGGGGGTTGGGAGAGGGGGTGGGTTATGGACATTGGGGAGGGTATGTGCTATGGTGAGTGCTGTGAAGTGTGTAAACCTGGCGATTCACAGACCTGTACTTGTAGTACAAGTACAGTATCCCCCCTGGGGATAAAAATACATTATATGTTTATTTAAATAAATAAATAAATAAATAAATGAAAAATTAAAATAATGTATCCTTTATTGATTATCACACATTTTTGCCATGGTTTGTCTTATAAATCTTTATCTATGTGTGACTGTAAGGTGGAGCACATTTCTTATAATAAGGTGATAACTCTGGTAATACTTTTATTTCTTGACCATTTTTTGAG
The DNA here is from genome assembly GCA_004024625.1 of Mellivora capensis. Classification (NCBI taxonomy): domain Eukaryota; kingdom Metazoa; phylum Chordata; class Mammalia; order Carnivora; family Mustelidae; genus Mellivora; species Mellivora capensis. The sequence goes on along the minus strand of PISX010020760.1, from coordinate 4,602 downwards.
AATTTCTATCAAATTCAAGTTAAGGCAAAAGCTTGGCTACTTCTGAGATACTGTATTTCAATATTATCCTATACTCTGATATTATTGTTTGTCTTTTTTTCCTGATAAGATCCTTCATTACAGTGAATGAACATTTATTTGATTGACTCATGTGGACATTTTTTTTTTAAAGTAAGCTCTACACCCAACATGGGACCTGAATGCACAACCCCAAGATCAAGAATTGCATGCTCTACCAACCGAGCCAGCCAGCCCCTGGCCAAATCTTTTATATTTAATGGCAGCTTGATTTGGAAGACATATCAAATCATACATTACAGAGCCATTTCCTCTGAAGATTGCTCTTCCATGTCAGCAAATGCACATTTTGTTGGGAGTAAATCACCAAAATGTTTGTGGCTACATATACATTATATATGAAACATTGTTAATGGCTGCCATCTTTGCGCCAACATGGTTTTATGCTGGACAATTTAAGGACAGTTTCCAGTCCAAAGCCTTTGGTCATTTTTTAGAGGCTCCATTAAATTTTCCAGGCTACTTAGAATACCATTTAGTAAATTACTGCCTCAGGGCACTAGATGATGATTTTATGGTTTAAAAAGTTAATATACTTAAATCGCCTGACTTAACTAAAATGCCCAATTACTCATACAGATGCACACACACACACAGACACATACACACACACTCACACAGAAACATAGCCTTACCACAATGTTAGCTACTAAATTTTACTGTGATAACAAAAGTTTCTGGGGTTCCAGGACATGTTAAGAGTGATAATAATTACACTAAAGAGACTCCAGAGATCATGATATCAACTTTCCTCAGCGTAAAGAGGAGAAAATGGGAGTCATAGGATTTATGTGATTACTTGACACTCTTATTATTTTGGAATGATATGACCCTCAGAACTCCAAAAATATGCATAAATTGAGTAATTATTTCTTTTCTTCCTCATGCCTCCTCTCTCTTTCTCCTCCTTTTTTTCCTCCTCCTCCTTCTTCTTTCTGCAAAGAATAAAATGTTCCCAAATTATGTTTGAGGTTGGAAGAATAATGAACCATGGACCAACAACAGTAGTCTAAAGTTGATCATTGCTGTGAAAGAATAACAGCATTTCACTGATCTCTGTATCTTTTTAAAAAAAATTTCTTTTAATTTCCCCCCAAAAGGTGTAGTTATTGCACAGGTTATAGTTCTCAAGGAAAAAAAAAATCCAAATGTCTTCCAAAAAATCCATAAAGAAGTAACTGTGTTGGGCTATAATTGGGCTGATCGAGTTTTGATTTAATATTACCTTTGCCCATAGCATCCAATCTTGCTGTCTCTAGGCATTGTCCTTTTCTTTCACAGATTTGACATTTTCTTTTGACCTTAACTTTTTAATGTTCCTTTATTTTCTAAATGCTTCATTTTTCATATGTTCAAAAATGGAGTCTTAAATAAGGACACCTGTCATGCTGTCAGTTCATAGTAAAATCAGCAGTGTAACCCAGACATCAGGCTTCCCTGTCTGGTTACAATCACTTTGTATGATAAGATTTAAAGCAATAAAGTTGGTGTTCCCAAGAATCCCCAAACCCAGTGTTTCAGATTCTTCCATTATACACACTCCTGTTTTTTTTAAAACTGTAACATTCTTATCTGTCCTACCAGTAAAAATACATAAATAAAAATATATAAAAATCTTTCTTCTCTGAGTACCTATCTAGGTACACCCTTTTCTATTCCCTTTATATGCTACATTCTTTAAGAAATAATCATGTTCTCTGCCTTTATTGCAATTCATTTCTTTCCTGACCAATCCACTAAACCTGGCCTCATTGATAATAATGATCTTTTATTTCTCAGATCAAATGGATACTTTTCTATCCTTAAGTTATTTTGTCTCTTTAGAGCACATGACTGTCCTGAAATTCTTTCACCTTTAAAAAGAAAATGTTTTCTTGGTCTCTCCCTGACCTCTTAGGTTAGACTTCTGTAGCTTCCCCCATCCCCTGCCTTGCATACTCTATTGATTTTTTTTTAATATTTCACAATTTAACTCTTTATATGCTTAACCTTCTCATTGGTTTAATGCCACCTATACAACTATGACTTTCACATATATATGCCTAGAACAGTGGTTCTTAGCCAGGGAGATTGTACTCCCACAATACATATATAGAGACATTGTTGGTTGTCACAACTAGAGGAATGGGGTGCTACTGGGATCTAGTGTGTAGGGACTATGGATTTTCTAAACAACCTATAGTGCACAAGAAAGCCTCCTATAACCAAGGAATGTCTAGGTAGAATGTCAGTAGTGCCAAGGTTCAGAAACCCTCATCTAGACCACACCTTCCCTCAATCCCCAATTATATTCAATTGCTTAGCTAATATCTCTACAACAAAGATGTTACAGAGGCTTTGAACTTAACATATCTCTCAATAAATTTAAAATAATTTGTGCCCCAATAATCCCTTTTCCCATAGTCCCTGGTTTTAGGTAATGAGCTTCCCTTCTCACCCCTTCCAAGTATATAACTCATTTCATTGCTAGGAAATTCTTTCATATTTAATGTTGTAACTAATTTATGTGGATATCTTCTTTTTGTAATTTCTGCTGTATGACTTTCATTATCTTTTGGTCACTGTTTTTGGGGAGGAAGTTGCATTCACACTCATTGTCAGATGGAGGTCATACACATATATGTTTATATGTGTGACCAAATGGTAAACTATTTTGGTAAAGTATTATCTACTCCATCATTTTGCTTTCAAAATATCAATTAGGCATATCAAAATTCCCCATTATCAGACTAAATTTATACAGCTCTTCTACAGGGAAGACTTTTGAAAAGTTGTTAATGAGGCCCATATCACCAACCTTTCGTTGTTGAGAATACACACACATACTTGTATGGATATGTATGCAGATACATATGGGTGCATATATATACAGTGTCTGCCAGAGATGCAAGATTGGGACCTGTAGCTTTAGAACGATATTTCTCAAAGGCTCCTTGACTCTACAGAATTGAGATCTGGGCATATTATCAGGGAGTCTACATTCTTAAGCAAGACAAGGTCATTTTATGAGAGTTCATGTTAGAGAACCAGTTCTTTTACCAGGGTCATGGCCAATCACAAAAGGGAATATTGTCATTTTACTAATGGGCTACTCCCCATTACATCTACTGAAGAGCTGTCATTCCTGCTCCCCTCCCCCATCAATACAGCAGAGCTATTGGCAGAGGGGCAACAGATAACTAATTTGTAGACTTTTAGGCCAACAGTTTGGTGAGTGGGCTTCTGTTCTGAATGTTCTTCTGAGACCATATTGAGAATCTTTTGGCATCACCCAGACTCAAATCCTCTGGTGGCTAATAGTAGTGCTTGTGTTTTAGGTGGTCAAAAAATTAATCAAAGTCTTAAAGAATCAATGTAAGATTTGAAGGTAAAGACTTCCTTATATGTAGAAGGATATTTTCTGATCTGAAGGTATATCACTTAGAGACCTGAGGTGATTTTTTTTTTTTTTCCTCAGCATTCTACCTTCTTCCCCTGTCAACATATGTCCCAATAGTAAGTCTGTTGATTGGTGTACTTCACTGCTATTAAATTCCTTCATTGCTGCCTTTGGGGCTTCTAGGAACATGTGTGCATCAGAGCATCAGTGCAATGTGGTAGAGTGGAAGGGATCCTTGTCCAGGGAGCTGAGTATCTGATTCTGATACTGGGTAGCCATGCTAGTCTAAGTTTGCATTTCCCCATTTTTTTGTTCATTTGTTTGTTTGTTTGTTTGTTTCTGATTTTAAACAGAGGAGGTCAGAACACACTAATACTGAGCTTTCTTTTGAAGCATTCTGAGGTCTCATTGAGCTCTGGGGAAAGGAGTTAAATTATGAACGTGGGAATAGCATGAGGAAATAGGGATGACAACTTTTTTCCATATCTGACCTGGAGTTTGTCAGTTGTGTAGTAAAACTACTGTATAGAAAATGTTCGATGTTCTAGGAGAAATAGATAAATTGCCTTTAGATGCGGATAAAGTGAAGAGAGGAAGGCCTAACGTGAATACTCTGAGCCCAATCTAAATACTTCATTTAATTCAGTCTTCAAAATCAGCCTGTGAGAGAGGCGTGTTAAGATCTCCTACTATCAATGTATTCATATCAATATGACTCTTTATCTTGATTAATAGTTTTCTTATGTAATTGGCTGCTCCCATATTGGGGGCATAGATATTAACAATTGTTAGATCATCTTGGTGGATAGTCCCACAATGGCCACAGTCGCCAAACTGTGGAAAGAACCAAGATGCCCTTCAACAGACGAATGGATAAAGAAGATGTGGTCCATATACACTATGGAGTATTATGCCTCCATCAGAAAGGATGAATACCAGACTTTTGTAGCAACATGGACGGGACTGGAAGAGATTATGCTTAGTGAAATAAGTCAAGCAGAGAGAGTCAATTATCATGTGGTTTCACTTATTTGTGGAGCATAACAAATAACACGGAGGACATGGGGAGATGGAGAGGAGAAGGGAGTTGAGGGAAATTGGGGGGGAGATGAACCATGAGAGACTATGGACTCTGAAAAACAACC